>CM070035.1:3662200-3673619 GCA_036250615.1 Ptychadena robeensis
CCCCCCCCCCTTCTCTCCTTTTCCCCTGTTAGACTACAAGTCGTTCACCTCACCTATACCAGTTGTTTTTACTGTTATTATTCATTTAGTATATTGTGTTGATATTTCTGATCGCCACTATAGATCTGTTAGTACAGGAAGGCGCTATACCCTCGGAACCCCTATCTGTGTACCCATCATCTCTCAGCCTGGATCTGTTTCGTGTCCCGATGGATGTGTATGCGCTTCCATACTTGTATTCTGTTTGCTTCGGCCTACCTTGTTTCTGTAGTGTACTTGTTACCTTGTTGAAATTTTCAATAAAAGTTTATTGCGTAAAAAAAAAATAATAATTTTTAAATGGTCTCTTTTTGTATGGTGTCCATTTAAATTTTACATACAAACATAGATTTTTTTATTTTTTAAGTAAAAAATTTTAATTTACAAGGTAGTAAAAATTCTGTGGCAGAAATAATGGTTAACAGGGGATTGGGATAAAACTTTGTAAGACTTAAACTATCTCTAGTCCAATATTGCCTTTGTTATGTATGCTTTGCTTGACCAAGTTTTTAGAGAACTGAAGCTACTGCATAATCAAGTTTTTCATAACAAAGTATAAATATGATTTTATGCTTTTGGCACAAAAAATGGACTGAATATATAGCGTTAGGGGGGTTAATTCTAAGCTCTGAGTAGTCGGGAACAGAGCAGTGTTGGGGTGTGAGGTCCTTTAGGGGTTTTGGAGAGGGAGGTCTGTGAGGACTAGAGATGGTCGAATTTTTCGACTTGTTAACTTTGTGAGCTGATTGCAAAGCCCCTAAACATGGCATCATGGTATAGAGAAGGGTTGGGGGAACATTTGAAAGAAAAAAGCATGGCTCTAGCACATGTAGTTTTTGCATAAATTAGGTTAAAAATTAAAGTCGAAATTCCAATTTTTGAAATTTTTACTTGATTTTGAACTTGATTTGTGAAAAGACTATTTGTGTTAGAGACATCCTTTCTTTTTTGGAGTATACCCCCAACCCTTCTCTACATCTCCAGCAAGTTTGGTGATGATACCATATTCAGGGGCTTTGCAATTAAGTCGAAACCGTCGAAATGGTCGAATTTTTGAAAAAAAATTCGACCATCTCTAGTGAGGACTGGGGATCACAATGGCAGGTCCGGGAGGGGGGCCATATAAAAAAATTTCTATGGGGCCCAGTCATTTCTAGTAACACTCCTGGTTAGGACCGGCCTGCACGCTTTTATACCCAGGTAAGAGGAGAGGAACTGCAGGCATTTCTTCATAAGTCTCCTCATCTTTGTTTTTGGTGTGGAGTCCAGTGTGGTACTTCCTCCAGTTCAGAGACTATACCCGATTAGAATTTTCCTTGTTTATCATTATCTGTCATACAGTTAAGCAAAAATGACCCTCGCATATCTTGGATGCCAATGAATTTCAGTGTCATAGAAACTGGTCACAGCTGTCCAGTTGGAAGAAGTACCCAACTTGTTTCTCTGTAAGAGTCTGATTAGGAAGAACAAAGTAGTAGATCAAGTCAAATCTTCCAGGGGAACTTCTGTTTTCATTAAAGAAAATTAATTCACCTCCAGGTGGCTTTAAGAATGAAATGATATAAAAGGGAAGAAAATAAGGCAAGATAAGTCAAATAGTATAAGGGAAACTACAGCTTTAGGATGGCAGATTTTGATTCCGTCATGGCCGACTCAAACGGTTGGATTCCACCAACATAACTTTTGCGATCACCCCATGTTGTCCATCACAACAGTGTTCCCCAATCCATGCCAAATCTTCATGTCCACCTCCTGCTAGCACAGGAATATCTAAACAGTCCCCAGTGATCCACTACACCCATTAGCAAACCGCTTGCATGATATAACCATGGATTGAGCATGCCTGCCCATGCCGTGATAGCGTATTAATGCTGGGAGTGGTTCTGTAATTCTGATATATGACCTGTGCTCGTTCTTGACCACTTTCTGTCTGCCCTGAAACCTGAATTTTTTTAAATGTTATTGTATTTTATGATCATCGTAGGAATATATAGATTGGTGAATTTTAAAATAAGGGATTGTGTTGATGAACAATTTAATGATTTTACTTGCTCTAACCAGTATGTTGTATTGTAGATTCATTCCTCCCTGAGGAAGCCCCAAGGGGGTGAAACATGTCGGAGGCTAATCTACATTTAATCCAGTTCATGTCTGTATACGCATCTATATATAGCCTGTGATCAATGTTTTTATTTACCATTTAAGGGGTCATCCCTATGTGTGTCGTGGCTCTGACCCCTAACTATGTATTGTCTGTGATCTCACAGATTTCTATACCTTTTGATACTTGACTAATAAACATATTTTATTATATACTTGAGTGCCTAAAAAAACATTCTTTCTGTTTGGCCCCTGGCTTTAGAAGGTACGGTTTATACCCTCCTTCCAGGTTGACCAATTTCCTCCTCTCTTTATCTAATTAGGGGTGCGGCAAATGATTACAGGGTTATTTGCTTTCCCCCCTCTATATCTCTTTCTTTTGAATTAATCTCATGTAACAAGCTCTGACTTGGCACATAGGTATAAACCCCACTTAATATTTTTCTATAAGCGACGCAGATGCCGCTCTGTATGATCACATTGGAGAGCTCCATGCCAGGATCTCTGGCTGGTCTCATCATCTGTCAGCAGAATCCCCACCCAGTTCCAGCCATGTTTCATCAGGAGGACAATGGCTCTGTGCTGGGACCTCTCATCAGGAACTGTGTGGAAAAAGGAGGGGAAGTGACGTCTACCATTAAATATCGGATTAATGGCTCCGTAACTGATCTGAAATTTAAACTGCATGTCTGGTGCTGGCCTTACATTAGAATAAGGATATTGAGAAGAACAGGTTTTGTGGGAGCTTTTCTCATTTGCCATGCATATACAGTTTTTAGCTTTGTGTTCCTTGTAAGTGACATGTGAAGCCCTCACAGACTGGATCTTTAAAGTTGTGGTCATAAGTTTACACACAAGCATGATGCGGGATGCGTCCATTGCAAATCAATGGACATGTCTAGTAAATCATATAATATGCATTTGTTCAGGCGTGTATTGTAGGCATTATGCCCATACGTTTTACATGGGATGGGCACAGCCACTCCTTATCCCGCTTACACCTCCACAGATGAGCCATATTGCAGTGAGCTAAACAGTTGGAAACTTTTCACAGCGACTGCCTGGAGCTCAAGAAATTGTTGCTTAGGCTCCACTATGCGTTAACAGATCCAAGAAACGCAACCCATACGTTAGGGATTCCATCAGGGTTTAGTGTTTAGGGATGTGATGTTTTTTTTTGGGTTTGTTTTTTACCATGAAAGGATTGATCAATGCATAGAACAACGCATGCCATTGTGTTTCAATGGGCTCAATTAATTTCCTATGGATGCCTCAATGCACCCATACTTGCCTAGGGTTACGTTGCATTAATATCAACACAGTGCTCTTTGTTGATTTTAATGCAATGCAAGCTGACGGATCACACCAACTGACGTGTCCAGACTTTCAATAGACACGTCAACATCACACGGGGTTTTAACGCATAGTGGAGCCTAAGCCTTACAGTCTTTATTGGCATAATTAGAAAGTAATCTTAGTGGGTAATTGAATACCCCATTAATGGCTTGGGGTTCTCTAACAGCAGGGCTACAGGCTTTACCAGTGGGGGCAGGGACTTCTATGTCACTTGCCACTAGAGGTGGCAAACATCACATGTCTGCTTTTCCAGTGATGATTTGGTAGAAAACAAAGAATGAAAGACCTCCTACCAACAAGGGAGGTCACAGTACTGTGGTCTACATTCCGGAGTGATTTCAGTTCGGATATATGGAAAGCACAGCCTCGTGTTCCATAAGCTGGAAATGACGTCACTGACATCGCTTTCATTTTCTTGCCTGATTTTTTACTGGAGACTGGAGTCTGTAATGATGAAATTCTTTCTCCGGCCGGATCTTTCCAGGAGATCAATTAATTTCTTCTCGCCGGGGGAAGAAGCCGGTCTCTAGTGAAATAAAACCAGCTTAAACCGCGCTTAAATGTCACGTCTGGATATCGAAACCGGGAACTGAACTTTCCAGGTACTGTAAGTGACATCAGTAACCAGTTATTCTAATTCATATTCCCCATGAACAGACGGGGAATTTGGATCTTCCTGCGAACAGGCGAACGTCTGACTTTTTCAAAAGTCCGATCTGCCTGTTCGCGGACGGACCTGGTCGAAGTTAGGCCATCACTACTCAACACTAATTACAATAATGCCCTAAAGCTGGGCATACACAGCTCAATTTCTTAATAGATTTTAGCACAATCGTGCATTCACGGAGCTTGATTGTGCTCGAATCTCTTAAAAATTTGAGCCATCCAGCCTTCCTTTGAGCGGAATCAATCGATCTCGCTCGAAGGAACTTTCATTACAGTCTCCATCAAAAGTATTGGGCGTCATCACGCCGTGTTTGGCTTTCTCGATCTGGAGGAATGTCAAACCATGTGTGCCTGGCTTTACTAACAACCCCTCCTTCTCTTTTGCAATGTTTAATCTGACTGTATATATAACCCTCGCCCCCCACAATAAAGGATAAGGAGTGACTTGCTTAAGCCTGCCATACACCCACAGACGGGTGCAGACAGACTAGCTCCGATAAGCTCCGATATGCACTGTGATGACGTCATCACGGTGCATTCTGGGGCTGCTTCAATTGGACGGGCACCCTTTGTGTGCGGGCCATTATCTTCAATGAATGTCTTCATTGAATGTAATGGCATCGGCTGGCATCGGCCAGAGAACATCCGACATGTCCGTTCTCTGGCCGGCCGAGCTGTGGGGCGACAGGGATCTGTCGGCCCATGTGGGCACACGCCGATTGGCGGCCGATTTTGCCGCCGACCAACGGCGCAAGCGTGCACGCCCGTCGGTCAGCGGAAAAATCGGCCGCTAATCGGCGTGTGTATGGCAGGCATTAGACTCGAAGAGCATCTGGGTGTTTCTTCAACATGCATTCATGATATATATTTAATGGTTAATTGGGAGCAATGAAATAACCTCCGAGGGGCTTTTTATTGCCCACCACAACAAAGAGAGCACAGGCCCCTTTACACTACTAGGCCAAATTGTATAGTACGGTGTTAGATGACAAAGAAAAACTGTGTGTACACAGCAAGGCAATTTCCCATTATATTCTCTGTCTTTTATTGAATCTCCATACAGAATGCAGACAATGGACCATGGAAAATGACATTGCCCCTTTGTTTAAATTGCAGTTAAAGCTGCTGAACTCTATAAACTCCTCTTCTTTAGAGAAATTACAACTGCTTAGAAAGACCAGTGAGAAACCAATTTCTTCTATTATAGTTTATAGTCCTGATTTAATAAATAAGAAAATATGAAGACTTCAATTTCTTTGTATATGTCCTGATATTCATATGAAATAGCTGAGCCGCAACTTTCTCTTAACTTTTACTTTGCTTTTTCTTTTGAGACTATACATACATACTCTCTGGTGTGAGTGTTGTGATTTAGATCCGCCATAAACAACTAATATAAATAAATGCTGCAGAACGTATAATGAAAGCTTAGCTGCCGGGCTAATTACATGTTATTGTCGAAGCAGCACTTACACGTTATGAACTTTGTATATTCCTTGGTTGATAGAAGTTAAAATAGTATTAAATTAAATGCATTGCGCAAACAGTAAAGCCACAAAAACATGTCATGTCATTGAAAGAAAAAAGTTATTGAACTAGAAACTTACAATCTTGCCTTGCTGTACTTAGCTAGTTTTTAAAATGGGATCCTATTTGTGGTCCTCAAAAGTTAAAGCCTTCCTATCAATTCCTGCTCATATCAGCTAAACATAGATGGAAAATCACAACTTCTTGCCTTTGCCAACACTACTAAAAACATAGTTTTGGTTGGGTTTGTTGGTCCTTTAAAGAGGGGTTATAACTTCATTTTTGTCCCCATAAAACCAACAGGAATACAAACAATAATAAAACATTGTAAGAGGCTGAAATTCTTGCCTATTCTATCTGAAAAGAATACAGAGATTAGGTGTGAGGGCATTTGGGGTTCATGGTTTTTCAGTTTAGAATAAGAATGCTGAAAACGTTGCACTGGGTTAGTTTTACCAACTAGTGTTGAGCAGCATATCATATATTCGAATATGCGTAATTTTGTGAATATATTAAAGAACATTCAAAATTTGTACCATGCGATTCAACTGTATTCTATTGCCTTTCCAGAATATAACACGCAGCTGGAGGTGGGGAAGATGATATTACAATGTAATGAGAGATCTGTCACTGCTTTCTATGTTATGTTTGGCTACATAGGAGGTCTGGCTGGGTTCAGCTTTATGTTAAATGAAGCTTAGTACATCACATTCAGCATGCTGGTCTTCTGCAGTGTTTGGATCTCCTTCATCCCGTCTTACCTCAGCACCAAAGGGAAGTACATGGTGGCTGTGGAGGTCTTCGCCATCTTGTCCTCCAGTGCTGGACTCCTGGGCTGCCTCTTCATTCCCAAATGTTACATCATCCTGATCACACCTGAGCTAAATGTGAAATCTGCATTATCAATGGGCAGAAAATAAACTGTACATGTCTGATTATAACATCAGTTTAGAAACAATTAGCACAGCTCTAGGTCAGACCACAATACAGTCATGAAAATTTGGGTGTTGTCATTTATTTTTGTCTCCAAATCTTCTTTATGCAAAACTATTGTGCTCCAAGTTTATGCAAGAAATTCAACTGAATAAAATACATAAAACCTGGCATTGCATAAGAAGGTGAGCCACTCATTAATTACAGGATGTGCTCTTAAAAAAAACAATGCAAGCTGAAAAATTGTTAGAAAAAAATATTCATTTCCCAAATAAATATATAGAATTGTGTATTGGTCTGATTGCAGAATAAAGAGTCCTAACGCAAAGCACAATCATTAATGATAAACCTCTGACCACATAAATGAGTACACCCCAAAGTGAAAAGTACCCAAAGTCCTTAGAGCCGATTTCACTTCCATACATGTAAATGCATTGGGAACTCTGCACATTATATTCCAAATCCCAACATGAAGAAACATCCATTAGAATTGTGTTTAAGAAATGAAAATATGACACTAATTACAATGGTACTTCTCCTCAGCATAAGGCAATATCACCTCTTCAAGTATTTAATTGTGTTCAATGTAATCCATGATCCCTGGTAGGCAATATATAGGCCCCAAACCATTGAATAAGAAACATCCCCATATAATGCTCGTACCACCATGTTTTTCTGTCTTCACACTATATTGTGACTACACCGCTGCCTCCTTATTCACCATTGCAGATCTGGGCACCCTGTTCAGCTGTGATGCTGTTGTTTCTGCACACTTCCTTAAACACCAGTGCGTGTAATTTCTTGGGATTTAAGGTATTTGTCATGTGACCTGGATGACCAACAGTGGACCTCCTGCAGCTATATAAAGAACCCTTCCCTTTCAGCTTTGCCTCAGTATTAAGGTCTCTGTGTTATGCTAAGCACTGACTGCCTTTGGTGTTCCTGCTCTATAGATTCCTGCCTGCATTCTGAGACTCTGCTACCGTTAACCCTTACCTGTCTTCTGGACTCTCCTGCTACCTGACCTGTACCTGTGCTGCCTACCCCAGATAGCAAGGATAACTTGCCAAAAACTTCTGGCAGGGTTACACTGCAAGTCTTGTGAACTTGCTGCACAGATTCTCTGGCAAGTCGTACACTTGCAGCACACTTGGAGCACAAGTTCTAGTTGACACTTTTTCAACTTACAGCAAATGTGCTTGGCAAGTCTCTAGCAAGAGTAAAGTTGCAGTAGCAAGTCCCCGGCAAGAGCACTGCAAGTCCTGGCAAGAGCCCTGCAAGTCCCCGGCAAGAGCCCTGCAAGTCCCGGCAAGAGCCCTGCAAGTCCTGGCAAGAGCCCTGCAAGTCCCCGGCAAGAGCCCTGCAAGTCCCCGGCAAGAGCCCTGCAAGTCCCGGCAAGAGCCCTGCAAGTACCAGTTTTTTTTAGGGCCTATTCACTAAAATGTATAAAGAGGTGAATGCCAGAATTGCAAAATCTAGCCCTAAGTAGAGATGGACCGAACTGTTCGCCGGAGAACAGTTCGGCCGCGAACTCGGCATGTTCGCCGATCGCCTCGCTGATGGACAGTACGGGTGTTCGACCCGTACTGTTCGCCGGCCAGAAGAAGATCTAAATTCTTCCTCAGGCAGGATCAGAACCTGTGTGATCGTGCCGGAGGAAGAATCAGTGACGTCACATCCTGCGCCCGTAACCAGGAACTATGCGTTCCAGGTTGCGGTTCACGGACCGGATGTGACGTCACTGACGTCACATCCGGTTTTTCCGTTTCAAATTCCCCGCTTAGAGGCGGGGAATTTGAATGTGTCCGCGAACAGAGCGGACGGCGGACTTCTTTGAAGTTCGACCCGCCCTGTTCGCGGACACTCCGGACGATGTTCGGGCCATCACTAGCCCTAAGTGATTGAAGTAGAAGAAATAACCTTTCATGCCAATATTCAACCTACTTTGGCCAGTATTTTGCCATTTCTGACAACTACCCCTAGATTCACTGAGTGCATTGAGATAAAATTGATCTAAATAAAATGCTCATTAACCTCCCTAGCAGTTGGCCCTTACTGTGCCGTTTTTAATGGCGTGGTATGGGCGATCCCACTGAACTCTGTTTTCTCCCGCTCTACCCCGTCCCTGTCCACATCACTGGCCCCCTAAGCCCCCCCCCCCCCTACCCCCGTCCCTTACGCGTCACTGTGAAATGATCAGGGGCGGGCCAGCAACCAAGATATGCTGCATTGATTAAGACAATTGCCAAAGCTTTACGGGGGAATTGTGTTTACCAGAACCACTTACTCCTAGCGTTTAGGATGAACCCAAACAGCGAACAAACTGAGTTTGTCTCAAACGCTAGGGGGATTTAAATATTACAAAAATAAATACATAACACTGCTTCTTGAAAACTTTATTAATTAGGTAAAACAATTTATAAACATGAAAAACAATATTTACAAAACCAAATCAACCATACAAACACAATACCAACATGGTAAAAATCAATAAACTTTTTCTTAAGCGCTTGAATTCGGAAGTGGCCTGTTAAAAACAAAAACAATTATTAGATATCACCAAAATGTCATTTCCAAAGCTAAACAGTACTAGCTAACAGTAGCTCAGTTTTAGATATGTACATGTCCAGCAAGTTTGGTGATGATACCATGTTCAGGGGCTTTGCAATTAATTTGAAATTGGCGAAATAGTTGAATTTTTTTAAATTCGACCATCTCTAATCAAGAGGACTATTCAGCTATACTTGTGCCCTCCCCTGTCCATTTAGCCAGTCATCGCTAAAGGATCAGAGCAGGGAGGGGGGAATCCAGTCCCTCCCCTTTCACGACAGAGAGTGACAGGATTGAGAAGCCAGCAAACATCAGTATGTGTTTGCCAACTTTCTGTTGATCTACTGAGCTAACCTGTGACAGTCTCAGGGCTTGTTTCCACTAGAAGCGGAAGCCCGCGGCGCGGCTGCAGCCGCCCCCATTCATCTCAATGGCGCTGGTCCCCTGTCCGCGGAATCGCGCGGCCGTCCGCCTAAAAACTCGGTCGACCGAGTTTTTAGGCGGCCGTCCGCCCGATTCCGCGGCCGCCCAGCACTGACCGCGGCCATAGGGATGAATGGCCGCCGCTAAGAACCGCATGAGATGCGGTTCTTAGCGGCCGCGGTCCTTAGCGGCGGCAGCCGCACCGCAGGCTTCCGCATAAGTGGAAACTCAGCCTCATTGTTCTCCTTTAAATAAGGTAAGAGGGGATGGGATTCTCATAATATCCACTATAGAGCCTCAAAAGTCATCTTGGTCTTGGCTCTGCTCTTCTTAACTAGGGGGATGCAACCTAATAGTAGGTTGCAACCCACAGATGAGGGCAGAGCTGCCTGGCACAAAAATAGGTTGGAACATTTTGGAGTAAGCAGGCCAATCACATGGCCCCCAACAGGGCCCACCTGGTCACAATCTGGGGACAGGGCCAAACAGCACATTTGAGGAGCAGGACCATTTGCCTTAGGCAGCCGACTAATTATTGGGGGCTCTTTATACTGTATTTACTGGTCCAGAAATGTCCACAATTCTTTACAGGACCTTGCATAATGGTGCTGAAAATTTTAATTGTTCTATGAATGTCCACAAAATTCATAGGACTTTAGGCCCCCATACACGGTTCAGTTTCCCATCGGATTCCGGGACGATCGATTCCGGGCGCGTGCCCGCGAAACGATCGTGCCGGAATCGCGTGCAGCCCACCTTGTACGATCGATCATGTCCGATCGTTAGGGGGCCCAGAATCGGATCCGACAGAGAACCAACATGTTGGTTCCATCAGATTGATTCAGGGACGATTCAGGGCCAATCGGGCACATTGGTGGTGGAGATCAGATGGATCACCAGATCTGCACAGAGGACCACATCATGTCCTGGCAGCCCTTGCCACATTCCTGCACTGTGGGAAGAAAAGAAAAAACACACCCTCCACCATTCCCACCCAGAGCAGCAATAAACACAACAAACAACAGAATGCAGGGCAAGGGTTTTAATAAACAATAAATATATCCAAAAATGGGTTGGCCCTTGCTCCCATTAAAAAACACCTTTATTCAAAAACATGGACAAGACAGGGGGGACACACAAACTGGTCAACATGACCGGGCAGGGGTGTAAAAACTAGACCCATAGGGTCCAACTATCTAGAAATAGGCCAACGTGACCTGCTGGGGAGATGGGGGGGGGGGGGCAGAAAGGGGTAGCAGGGGAATTCAGGGGCCACCCCCCAGCGCCCGGCGCAGGCCGCCGAGGGTGTCCCGCAGCTTGGCCATTGCCTTGACGACCGCCTGCAGCTGGGCCTCCATCCGCGTCAACCGCTGCTCGCACCTCAGGAGGCTGGCCTGCATGCGCCCCGTGGGCACAGGCTGTGGAGCTGAAAAAGAAGAGAAATAAATCAGTGCCCACTGCCAAACACATCCCAAACATGTGCCCTGCTAAGGCCCAGGCCCCTTGCTATGGTCATCAGGTTGCCATCAGTGGGAGCAAAGCACTCAGGGGGCACGGAGTGGTCTGCCTGACCCACGCCCACAGTCTTCACAGGGAAGGCCACCACCACAGAACAGTGGCAAAGAACAGCAGCCCCGTGCTACTGGACATGAAGAGAAACACCCAGTTGAACCACCAAACAGTTAAGGCATGTAGTGGCAACATGTGGCCTAGGGGATGCTGGCAATGGTGGCCTCCTGTGGGTCACACTAAACACATACAGGAGAATAGGCCTGGAACAAACAGGAGGAGACTCCGTATTCCTGCTCAAATGAGCCCCCGTGCC
>CM070035.1:3687558-3710171 GCA_036250615.1 Ptychadena robeensis
CCACTGTGGTTTTGGTGGACATTTCTAGACCAGTTAAAAGTTTCAGCACTATTATACAAAGTTCTATGAATTTTGTGGACATTCATAGAACAGTTAAAATTTTCAGCACCATTATACAAGGTCCTGTAAAGAATTGTGGACATTTCTGGACCAGTAAATATCTTCAGCACCAATATACAAGGTCCTGTGAATTTTGTGTACATTTCTAGACCAGTTAAAAATGTCAGCACCATAATACAAAATCCTGTGATTTCTTAGTGGACATTTCTAGACCAGTTGGAATTTTTAGCAACATTATAAGATGTCCTGTGAATTTTTGTGGACATGTCCAGACCAGTTAAAAATTTCAGCACCATTATACAAAGGCCTATGAATTTTTTTGGACATTTCTAGACCAGTTAAACTTTTCAGCACCATTATACAATGTCCTGTAAATTTTTGTGGACATTTCTAGGCCATTAAAAATTTTAAGCACCATTATACAAAGCCCTATGAACTTTTCGGGACATTTCTAGACCAGTTAAAACACTCTGAACCATTATACAAAGTCCTGTAAATTTTTGTGGACATTTTTAGACCTGTTAAAATTTGTAGCACCATTATGCAAGGTCCTGTGAATTTTTGTGGATATTTTTAGACCAGTTAACATTCTCAGCACTATTATACAAAGTTCTCAGAACTTTTTTTGGACATTTCTAGACCAATTAAAATTCTCAGCACCATTATACAAAGTGCTGTAAATTTTTGTGGACATTTCTAGACCAGTTAAATTTTTTAGCACCATTATACAAAGTCCTCTGAATTTTTGTGGACATTTCTAGACCATTTAAAATTCTCAGAACCATTATACAAGATCCTGGGAAATTTTGTGGACATTTCTAGACCAGTTCAAATTTTTAGCACCATTAAACAAGATCCTGGGACATTTTGTAAACATTTCTAGACCAGTAAAAATGTTCAGCCTCATTATACAAGGTCCTGTGAATTTTTGTGGATATTTCTAGACCAGTTAAAATTTTCAGCAACATTATAGAAATTCCTGTGAATTTTTGTGGACATTTCTAGACCAGTTAAAATTTTCAGCATCTTTATACAAAGTCCTGTGAATTTTATAAACATTTTTAGACCAGTAAAAAATTTAAGCAACATTATGCAAGCTCATGTGAATTTTTGTGGATATTTTTAAGTTAAGATTCTTAGCACTATTATACAAAGTTCTCAGAACTTTTTTTAGACATTTCTAGACCAGTTAAAATTCTCAGCACCATTATACAAAGTCCTGTGAATTTTTGTGGACATTTCTAGATCAGTTCAAATTCTCAGCACCATGATACAAAGTCCTGTGAATTTTTATAAACATTCCTAGACCAGTTAAAATTTTCAGCACCATTTTATAAGGGTCCTGTGAATTTTTGTGGACATTTCTAGACCAGTTAAAAATTTCAGCAACATTATTTAAAGTTCTGTAAATTTTTGTGGACATTTCTAGACCAGTTAAAATATTTCAACAACATTATACAAGGTCCTGTGGTTTTTTGTGGACATTTCTACACCAGTTAAAATTTTCGAACCATTATACAAGATCCAGGGAAATTTTATGGACATTTCTAGACCAGTAAAAATTTTAAGCACCATTATACAAAGTCCTCTGAACTTTTTTGGACATTTCTAGACCAGTTAAAATTCTCAGCACCATTATACAAAGTCCTGTAAATTTGTGTGGACATTTCTAGACCAGTTTAAATTTTTAGCACCATTATACAAGATCCTGGGAAATGTTGTGAACATTTCTAGACCAGTAAAAATGTTCAGCCTCATTATACAAAGGAAAAAAATACTACTCATGGGATTAACCACTTGTAGCGAAAATTCCCCCACAGCAGTCAGGGGCAAAGGGGACTTTATGGCCGAGGCTATGGAGGAAATATTCAAATGAATGCTGTGGTAAAAGTAATATCACATTTATTACAAGTGTTAAAAACATGACAATGACATTGCAAGTGTTGGCGTTATTGATACACATACGTGGCAACAGGAAAAGGTTCTTATGATCTCCACAGATATTCAGGTACAAATTAAGCGGGAATACAGTAAAATATTAAACAAAGCTAGGATAAGGGGACATAAAATCCAAAGGTTAACCCCACCCCAACGCGCGTTTCGTGTCGAATAACTTCCGCAGGGGGTATCTTTAACGCCTCGTAGTGTCCCTGTGGTCAGCAAATAATAATTTAAGCCAAGAAATGAACAAGTTATAGTGTGATTAACATCAAATACGAATAAGGTAAAGCTAATCAACAAAAACAAACGAAAAAAAACAAATATAAAATATATAAAACAAAGAATAGAAATAATTATTAATAAAAGAGAAAAATAAATACACAATAAGAAAATATATGCAGAAAAAAACGGGTCTCTCCCCCTCCCCACCCCCCCCTTCCCCTCTCCCCCCCTCCCCCTCCCTCTACTCCTCTCCAACTCCTATTCGGGCCCTCCCTGCCCCCCCCCCCTTCCCGCCACCTCCCCGCCCCCCCCCCCTCCTCCCCTCGCTCCCCGCGTACCACCCTCCCCCTCCTCCCCGCTCCCCCCCCCCACCCCCCCGTCTAATGTTTACTCCCCTCCCAAGTTTTTACATTGCCATATATTCCATGCTTCTTTTCCACTATCCCCAATTACCTGGGGTTTATGCATTGGAAGAATAACGGTTTTCCGATGATCGGCAAACCACGCGTTCAGCGATTCTTTACATAAGTTTGTGTATTAGGACAATGTTGGCTATTGTAGAATTTATTAGCTGAAGGTCCAATGAGTATATAATCACTGGGTGTAAATAATGAAACAGTGAGAACCCACCTAGAGAGTGAGCAGGGTGTCAAATAAGATTGTTAAATGGGGACGATTAATCATTGGATACTCATCCCTAGGGACAGTATATATGTCACAATTTGGTGACCAACATAGTGTACAGTGAAATAACCAAACCAAGACTCAATGAAAAAGTGTACAAAAGGGGAAAACGTTTTACCTACTATACAAATAGTGAAGTCGACCATAAACTGGTATGGATGGAATGAAACCAGGGTGAGGGTGAGAGTGCTAAAGATTATTTTTGCTATCATAGTAAATCCTCTTAAAGAAATCTATGCCACTATGTATTACTAACCAAGTAAAAGTTTTTTAAAAGTAAATATTCTAAATAAATTAATTGTATAGGTAAAGTGGAATGAAATAATAACATGATCATGGTACATTGTCTAATAAATAATAGTGATGAAGTGAAGATGATTAATATAAATAGATTAGTACTAAATACCAAGTATAAAGAGTTTTTAAAGAAGTACAAAATTATGAAATTGTAAATTAATTGTATAGGTTAAGTGTATTGAAAATGATAATGGTGATCATGATTAATGGAAGATGGTAAAATATAAATATATGTATATATACCTGTTTACAATTTAATTTAGTAGATAAGTCTCAACAAGTCATTTTATGCTTAAACCAGGTATTAACGATAAAGAGAGTATCATCAAAGTAAGTAGGTATTCAGGTTGTTCTGAGTTCAATTAGATCATAAACGACGTAACAATGAAAGTAAACTTACTGGTTCATTAAAGAGTAGGTCGAGTTTTGCGGTCCGTGTATCGCCAATCCCTAGCACATGTCCCCTCCAGCCATCGGGTCCCGACCCTATAGGCCCCCGCCGGGCCACTCCGACGCACGCCGCTGCCGCAAACCAAAGGTCATGGACCCGTGCCCTCGCCCGCGATCGGCGTGGCCCACGTGCGTACGTTCATAGTCATCATCGCAACCATGGATCCCAGATGGGAGGTGACCGTCAGGCATTTGGAGGGGCCGGCAGACATGGCGAAACCACCCACCCCCTGGCCTGTCATGCCCCACCACCACGCCCCGCACCCTCTCATCATACAACCACTAAGAAGCGCCGCCGTTATCCCCCAGATGGTGCCCGACTCCCCGATACGCAGCTTTAGGCTCCTCACACTAAAGAGGGGGCACCCCGGCCGTTCAAACGTCCCTATACCGTCCGCACTTCAACCCACCCATGATTAAAAGTGAGCATCCCCAACAGTGGCTGGCTATATCAAATACGGAGTACTCAAATTCCAGTGTGCTAATTAAGGTAATTGGTGGGGACTTTGATGTATCTGGATCACTTCTCTCCGTTGTTTCATAATATGCCATGAAAGCAAATCACAGACAAATAATAAATAATATATACTTATACATAGCAGGATAATAAATTAGAATATTTCATCACATATATAATTATGTCCTAATGCTCACCCGGTATCCCATAAATTTAATGTCTCCTTCCTCGTGGCATGTCCAAAGTTGGTAGTTGGCAAACTGTTGAGGGTTCTAAAAGAGATAATCATGGTAGATTAAAGGAAGGTCTATAAGTATAACTAAATGTTTCTCCTCCTAAACATGGAGGATTTAAGGTTCAATAAAGTATATATTATAAATAGTGTCTAGATTATCTAGTAATGGTATCAGGAGAAACTATATAGAAATTAAAGATGGTCCTTTATTCCTCACGAGAGAGATTAATACTACCATGATGACTATTAAATAGGGGCGAAAACAGGGGAGGAAAGGAAAGAAAAAACGCATGGCACCAAAAAATGGTATCTCTACCCCGGAAAAATTAAATATACAAAAATTCATTGCGTTTGATCGTATGGGTGGCCCACATCCCAAATAACAATAATAAAAAAATACTAACTACTCATTGATAGCCACTTGTATTCGAAAATTCCCCCTGACAGCAGTCAGGGGCAATGGGACCTTTAATATGGCCATAAAAGTCTAATTGGAGTAAATATTCAAATGAATTGTGCGGTGTAACAAGGAATATCAATTTATTACAGTGTTAAAACATGTGACCTGACATTGCAGTGTTGGCTGTTATTGATACAATCATAACTGTGGCAACAGTAAAAAAAGGTTTCTTAATGATCAGATCCAAAGATATTCAGGTACAATTATAACGGTACAGTACAGAAAATATTAAACAAAGCTCTGATAAAGGGACTAAATCCGTAAGTTAACCCCCCCACCATACGCGCGTTTCGTTCGAATACTTCCGCAGGGGGGTAATCTTTATAAAAAACATCCTCGTAGTTCTTGTCTCAAATAACTATTGGAAGCCAAGAAAAACAAGGGAGAGTGGTTGATTAACATCAAAAAATACGAATAAGGTAAAGCGATCATATAGACTCTAATGTTTTAATCACTCACAGGTTTTTAAATATGCCATAGAGAAATTCGTCCTGTTCCCACTGTCCCCACTGCCCCCCGCCACTTCCCCCCCAGGACCTGGGTTATGGCCGGGGAATAAAGAAAAACGAGGGGGTGGGCCGAGGTCCGGCAACCACGCGGCGAGAGATCGGTACATAGGGGTGTATTAGGACAATACCTTTACCTATACAATTAATTTACAATTCCCGCATTTTTTAACTTCTTTAAAAACCTTACTTGGTTATATTACTATATAATTTATATTTACATCTTCTCCTTCATCACTATTCTTCTATTAGACATGTAACCCTGATCACTGTTATTATTTTCATTACACTTTACCTAGACAATTAATTTTATTTATAATAGTACTTTTTTACAAACTTTTACTTGGTTTATAATACTACTAGTGGCCCTTATATCTTTAAGAGGATACTAGATAGCACATAATCTTTTAGCCACTCTCACCTTCACCCGTTTCTAATCCATCCATACACGTTTATGGGTTCGACTCTTCAGCTATTTGTTAGTAACACGTTTTCCCCTTTTGGTACACTTTTTCATTGAGTCCTTGGTTTGGTTCTTTTCACTGTACACAATGTGGTTTCACCAAATTTGACCCTATCATATGTTCCCTTAGGATTGAGTACCAATGATCTTCTCGTCCCATTACATCTGATTGACCCACCCTGCTTTCACTCTCTATGTGGGGTTCTCCCTGCTTCCCTTAAATTTAGACACCCCGTATATTACTCATTTGACTCTTAGCCTAAATCTACCCTTAACCAACATTGTCCTAATACAACCCCCTATGTACAGATCTCTGCCGCTGGTTCCGTTCCAACTCGCCCCCGTCTTCTTCCCATGCATAACCCCAGGTCCTGGGGGCAGTGGAAACGACGCCTTTCTCTAGGCATATTTAAAAACCTTTTGAGTGAGTAAACACCTTCGACGTCTATATGATCGCTTTACCATTATTCGTATTGATGTTAATCAACACTCTCCTTGTTCCATTTCTGGCTTCAATTATTATTTGATGACACAGGAACTACGGGATAAAGATTCCCCGCTGAGGAGTGTATTCGCACGAACGGCGTTGGGGTGGGGTTAATCCGTATTTGGGATTTTATGTCCCCTTATTCCTGCTTTGTTTATATTTTACTGTATGTACGCGTTTCTTGGTAACCTGAATATCTTTGTTTGGACTGATCATTATAGACCTTTTTTACTGTTGCCATGCATATGGTTTTGTATCATAACAGCCAACACTGCGGCTGGGCCATGTCGTGTCCATGTGTTTTTAACACTTGTAAATAATGTTGATATTTAGTTTTACCACCGGCATTCATGTTGAATATTACTCAATTAGACTATGTGCCATTAAAGTCCCCTTGCCCTGACTGGTGCTGTCAGGGGTAAGTTTCGCTACAGTGGTGTAATTCCCATGAGGTAGTATTTTTTTTCCTATTGTTTTTGGATGTGGGCCCACCCATACGATCAAACGCAAAATTTTTTGTATACTCATTCTACAAAGTTTCCCTCGAACTTTTTGGACATTTCTAGACCAGTTAAAAAATTTTCAGCACCATTTATAAAAGTCCTGTCCATTTTTTGTGACATTTCTTACAGCCAGACCACCAGTTCAAAGTTTCAGGTTCATCATCCCCATGAATACAAAGTTCCTTAAGTTTTTTGTGGACTTTCTAGACCGTTGAATTTTCCAGCAACAATTATAAAGGCCCCTGTACATTTTTGTGGACATTTCTACACCAGTTCAAATTCTCAAGCACCATATACAACGTCCTCTGTGAATTTTTGTGGACATTCGTACACCAGATTTCAAATTCTCAGCACACATGATACAAAGTCCTGTGAATTTTTTGTGGACATCTAGACCTTTAAAAGTTTCAGAACCATTTTACAGGACCTGGAAAATTTGGGTGGACAATTTCATACCAGTAAAAAAAAATGTTCAGCCTCATTATACAAAGGTCCTGGGTGAATTTTGGTGGATATTTCTAGATCATTAAAATGGGAGGGGTTGCTGGCGGCTATGGTCAGTTTTCACTATATTTTCACTAGATTTTTATGTAGATTTTTATATGTTTAGCGATATACTTTAATTACATTTCTGGGGAAGCAGCACATATGCAACAAAGATCAGATTAGGCAGGTAAATTTGAGGGAATTAGAGAGAAACTCTATTTTTCGACTATCAGACTCACCTGTTTTTTAAAGCAGGAAAAAACATAACGAAAATGTTGAATTTTCTAATCATTGGAACAAAAATCTGTAATCCCCAATTTCAGCCACAAAAAAATGGTGTCGCTAGAAAGCACGCTTCCCTATCAGCAGGGCTATGGGGCAAGTAGAACAGTACAGAGAATGCGGGATCTGGCTGTGGCCCCCATCTCTCATCTGACAGCTCAGATAGCTTGGCGGGGAAGCCAAAGTCACCTCGGCCACGGGGGCCGCGCATTTTTATAAGACCATAAGATGTAGGTTCTATTGTCCCCCCGATTGTTGGAGGTGAAAAGTGTGTCTTATTGTCTGAAAAATGCGGTACTCTCGTAAGGTCCTGATCTGGACTGGAGCTTATCTTTGGCTAGCCAATAGCTCATCTGTATGGTGTTCAAACTGACCTTAAACTCCTTTCAATTTATTTAATTCCTCTGAGTAACAACTTGTTGATCTTTTAAAAATCTTATACTAGCATCCCTGTATGGGTATCATAAACCGTTCTTTTGGACTTTGACAAAACCCAAGATAAAATAGACTCATTACTCAGTGGTCAGCAGTTTCAGATTATGAAAACTGCTCACAAAATAACACCTACTTAATTCCCAACGTTTTAAGTCTCTGGCGGCAGCCTCCTAACTATTGGCAAGCCGAAGCCATCCCGGGGCCTACTTCGCATCATAGCAGCCACAAAAAGCACACACACCCCCTCCCTGGCAAACTACAAGAGCCAGCACTCCCACTCCTCTAAACCGAAAATCTCTGTTATGTGTGGGGGGGTAGGGGGGGGGCGGGGGCTAGGGCTGTCGGGTTGCAGAGATGACACGTGGGCTCCATGTAGCTGTCGGCTTTGTGATGAGAGGTGCGAGCGTCTCTGTCTCTCTCTCCCCTCATTAGCCAAGGTTCTCTCGATGGGACGCGAATTGTCACAATCTGCATGACTGGCAAGGTGTGACTTCCACCGCAACAAGGGCCACCTGGGCAGATAAATCCCAAATACCCTTGCTGCTGTATGAGTAGAGCCAATGTGCTACATAGACAGTGGGAGGGGCAGTCTCTAACAACACGCCTCCTGCTGTCATAAAACCCTTTTTTTCCCATTTTGCCGTGAAGCTGATACTTGGAGTGACCTAGGTCACTCCAAGGTCCGTTTTAAAGTATTATCTTTAGTGTTTTGAGCGGCATAATGGTATTTATGTTCACATAATTTTGCGAATAGTTATACATTTGAAATGTGTAAAATTCGATTCATTCAACTGCATTCGAATTGCCTTCCTAGTGAGTGGGCTGTTCGCAATTTTGTCTTCCAATATGCAATTTTTTTGCTTTTTTCTACAGCTCTCATTCTGTGATTTGAGCCAGTACGAACACTGTGTGTATTGTGCCTATCCATTCGCGTTTGGCACATATATGTGCGATGTAATGCTGGTAAAACAATGTTTGATGCTGCAAATTCCTGCTCTTTTCCTGGTTTCTCTGTGTTCTCCTCTACCGACTGACCGCTCTTTTTTCCAACCTCCTTCAATGGCTCCTCTTCTTCTCATAACCCCACCCCCCCCCTGTTGGCGTCCCACCGGCTCAGGTCCTTGGCCAGTTTTCTTTTCTTTCTCTACAACCCTCCTCCCTGCAACTCACTCTCCTCCGCCTTTGGTCTGCATACCATCTATTGCTGCGGACAACTCCAATCTACCTAACCACCCCGCCTTCACTGCCCTCATCATCCTTGACACATCTCTCACTACTGCTCTCTCACTGCCTTATCGGCCATCTCTTCATGTATGGCTGACAGATTCCTCAACTCAACCTGAGCAAACTGAACCCTCATCATCTTTTCCCCCCCCTGCACCTTTCCACATCCAACCTCCTCCCCCCAACTCTCACGTCCCCATAACACAAACAACCACCCCCCCCCTCCCCCCCCCACATCCACTTACAGTAATTAACAACCGGCATCTCCCCATTCCACAAGCTCGCTGCTTGGTGCAACTTTGGACTCGGCGCTTCCTTTACTCCCCACATTCGAACACTCGCTAAGATCCTGCCTGCCACTTTCATCTCCGCCACATCTCTCCAAATCCCCGCCCTTCCTCTTCGCCCCGCGACCACCAAAGTCCTGTACACGCTCTCACACTCACTCATCATCTCTCGTCTGGACTACTGTAACACACCTCTCTGGTCTCGCTCCCTGCTCTCTAAGACTTTCATTCAACAACTCTTCAGGTCATCTTAATGGTGGCTGCCAGAACTCATCTCTATACTCTCTAACCGCCTCCGCAATCTGCTGCTCCTGCTCTGCAATCTTCTACACTGGCTTCACATTGTCCCTAGAATCAAATTCAAAGCTCTGTGTCTTGCTTTTAAATCACTATCAACAACCCACCTCCTGTCCTCCTACATCTCCCAACCTGCTAACACCAAGACAAACACCCCCTAACCCCCTCCCCCCCTCGACGTCATCACTGCCTCCCGGCCCATGTCTCTCGTGTAGTTCCCCGTCCCTCGCCGAAGCGTCATCTCGCTCTCGCCACCGTGCCCCCAGTCCGATAACTCGCATAAGGCAAAAGATTCTGGGGAGAGGGGCCGCCGTATCGCGCAGTACGGTAGGGACAAGGCTTTCGCGAAGTAGAGTGTAGCACTAACTGTCCCTACAATCCAGGGCGCCGTGCCGAGAGTAAGTCAGCGAGACCATGATCGGACAGGGTGATCCCGAGTGAGACCATCCATGTAATCAGGCGGCGGCGGAAGTAGGTGAGGCACGCTCCCCATCCGCTCCTCCAGTGACTTACTAATGACATTCCTCCCCCGCCACTCATAAACCTCAAATACTACGCACGGCTCCAAGACTTCTCTAAGGGGGCCGATCCTACTCTCTGAACTCCCTCCCTCGCCCCATCAGACTTTGCTCCTACCTTTGCTACCTTCAAAAGCTCTAAAGCTAAAAAAAAAACCCCACCTCTTCATCCTTCCTCCTACCCATCCTCTTCCTCCCTAACATCGACCCCATGCCAGTTTCGATCCCCCCCCCCACCCTTGCCATACCTTTGTTTCCACCAACCTATTTGATTGTTAAGCCCGTCCGGGCAGGTCCCTCTACTCCTACTTCCTGTCATTACCCTCAACCTGTGTGTGAACTGTGTTGTAAATCTCACTCTAATGTAAATTGGTACAGCACTGCGTAATCTGCTGGTGCGCTATATAAATAAATGTTAATAATAATTTAATAATAATAATTATGAATATTGACCATTGCGAATAATCTTCGTGAACATCCGTAAATATATGGCGAATGTGTCTCTCTATGTGTCGATTATATCGTTGACATATAGGAATCTCGTCCATTATTTCTCCCTCCCGACATTATTAATTGGATCTAATGGCTCGGGAGTCTCTTTTTATAACTTATAATTATATGCTAGTTTTTCCTAAAATCCCCACAGGTGTCCTTACCCCCTCTACCTACCCCCCTTTAATCCCTAAGATGCGTGCAATTTCTCGTATTACCCTCCCACTTAACTTGTACAAATACCATTGGATTTTTCTTTTTTTCTTGTATACAGGATAAGTAATCCCCCCCTCCTGCACTTAATTTTGTTCCCCTTCCTAGCTTAAAACTTCATTAACCTACTCCTTGTCCCCAAGCATATGCCAAATGTCCCTTTCAAACTAACATGTATAAACATCCCCCTAGTCCTGGACGATCTACTAAAAATAGTGTTTTGAAGCTCGATATTAGATTTTTTCGAACTTTCGCTCGAATATCGCCATTTTTCCCATTTGTGAATATTGCGCGAACATATTAATCAATAGTTCCGACCGCTATTTGTGATTTATATTTGCGATTGATTATATAATCGCGATGCGATTTTTTTAAAACGGGAAATGACGGATATTCCTCCCAGTCGAATATCCTATCTCCTTGACTGGCAGTTCATTGCTTCTTATTTGATATCCAAATTTGCGATTTTTTGTTCGCAAATTCAATGTCCACAGTGCGGATATTCGTAATCTCTAATTCCGCACTTGTGGACATGAATGCGAACAAGTGGCGGATTTCGAGATTTACAATCTGGAATCGAATATTTCGTGAATATCCACCATAATATCGATTCCATATTCTGTAATCTTCGAATTCCGCACTTGTTCGCATTCATGTCCACAGGTTGCGGATTTCGAGAGTCCGTAATTGGAATCGAAAATATGTTATGGTGGATTTTCACGAATTATGATGGCGAATTTGAATATTTCCTATTCGCTCATTCATCTACTAATTAACTCACAAATCATGCAACTTTCGTACTGAACTCCCTCGTACATCTACCATGGATTGGAGATTTGGGTGGTCACTTTAGATGATGACTACCTGGAATCAGATCTGACACCTTGTTCTCGAAATACTTTAGACCCTTTAGTTACTGTTATATTTAAATTTGTTCCCTATGTCAGGCTATCCACATAATCCTGGGTTTTCCTTTTACAATGTTTTGAGGAGTGTTGGTTCCTGAAGGGTTCCAACAAGTTTTTGTAAAGAAAACATATGTGTCATGGCCGCCCTCATATTAAAGAAGTCCCCCGCTTCTTACTGATCTTTATAAGGCCATACCTCATTAGGCGTGTACGCTCTACTCTCTCTTCCTGGCTTTTTTTTTTTTTTTTTTTGGCCATTTTTCATTGCGCGAAAAGCGCTTCCTGGTCCTGCATACGAGGAGTAACTCGGTAACTCCCGCGTGATTGCCCACTGCCCTCCCCGCTCACGACACCACCGCGGCAGTGTCAATTAGACACCGGCAGTGTTGTGGGGGAAAGCAAGCCCCCGTCATTAACATAGGTCTATGGCACCCCCCCCCTTCCGGCTCATCAACGATGAAGCCAAATACACACGGGGCCTGAAAAGCTCGGTGAGCCTGCAGCTAATGCACTGGGGGCCAGTAAGATCCAAGATCAACTTGCGTCCATTTTGGGCCTCGGTCTAATGCCCATAGGTTAACAATAACCATATTGAGCATCTAGAGCAACCAATCTTTCTTCGGCTAATCTTCGGTCCTCTTTTTAACTTCTGTCCTCCTTTTCTAATTTTATGAACACACCGCAACTATGTGATCCACATATATGTCCTGGGTGCTTCAAGTACCTGTTTTTTGAATTGTTGGGGGGATGGGGTACTTACCCATCAACATCTGCAGTCATCAGTGAGATGTTTACAATGGAGCAAACATACAGTCATTTCCAAATCATCTTAAGTTATCTTTACTACTGATCTTTTCATACTAAAAAGAAGCCAGATGGAGTATCTAGATCAGGTGGCATGTAGCAAACATTAATGTCTGAGGGGCCATCTCAGAGGCCCTAGTATTTTTAATAATAATCAATAATCCAGCCCCTTGTCACCGTGGTTTGGCAAGACCCGTCCCGGCTCGCCGTCCCGCTCATCCTTTGCAATTAGTGAGAAGAGATTAGAGGAGATAATGCTAGAGGAATTATTATAAAGGTCTCTTCCATCAGAGGGCCGTATTACTTTGGATTAGCTTATAAAGGCACCTGTAATATATATCTGTATATATAGAGATTTTTCTAATATCATTTTTTGTCTTTTATAATGGCAATCAGTATAATTGTTTTACTTTGTTTGTGGACATTTCCTAGACCGTTAAACGTTGTTTCAGCCTCATTAAACAAGGTCCTGACTGTAATTTTTTTGTGGATATTTCTAGACCAGCAGTTGAAATTTTCAGCACAACATTAAAAAGGTCCTGTGAATTTTGTGGACATTCTAGCACCAGATAACATTTTCATCACATTATACAAAGTCCGCTGAAATTTTGTCGACATTTTTAGACCAGATACACATTTCACATCGCCAATCACCATATCCAAGGGCCTGTGAATTTTTGTGGACATTTCTAGACCAGTAAAATTTTAACCACCATTATACCAGATCCTGGGAATTTTTGTAGACTTTATAGATCAGTTACACTTTTAAAATCACCAAATACAATGTGCTGTACATGTTTGTGGACATTCTTGGCCAGTAAACTTTTAAAAGCATCATATACAAAGTCTTGGGAGGTTTGGTGGAGGACCTTGATTGTCTAGCTCAGTAAATGTAAGCACCATATACCGATCCTGTAAATTTGTGTGGAGATATGTCTATACCCGTTAAAATTGTCAAGTACCATTATAAAGGTCCGTAATTTTTAATTACCATGAAGGTTGCTTTTTAGCAAACCAATCTTTGTCCAATTCTTGCTTGATAGAATGGAGCTGGTTGGCTACCAATACCCCCCCCCGGTAAGCACATTGTCTACTTGCGGCAAAAATTTTAGCATCCTACATTGCAGATGAATCATGTTCGTGCCATTTGACTTGTGGAAATTGGTTCCTTTGGTCAGTGTCTCCCGTGTCTGCTCCAGGATTTGCGTATCCATTCTGGGACTAACCAATTCATCTGATATCCACATCTGGATCCTGTATACTGCATCTCGGAAATGTAATTGGCCACTTTGGCATGAAGCTCAAGGATCCAAACGACGTAGACTTCTGGGATAATATCCTTTAGTCGTCCCAGATGAAACAACGATGTAATACTAACTGCAGCATGAGTCCCAGATGAAGGGGCCCTCTGGCACACGATCGGTTCAGCATTCAACTCCATCCCCAATTTAGTACAGAGTAAATCCCCATACAAGAATCCTGACGGCGACTTGCGCCTAAAATGTAGAAATTGTACGACAAATATGAGTACAGACACTTTCTTTTTGTCATCGCCATTTTTCCGTTCGGTAGACCCATATTACAGCTACTAAGACTTGCATAGTTTTGTTTCCGTCAATAAATATAAAAAATTTTCTCTCAATTCAGAATATCGAGGTGAAATAACACTAAGGATGGGTTATACCTTGTCCATTCATACTACAAACAACAACTACAACCGATCCTATACTCTGTCAGTAGTGAACCATTGGCATCGTCTCCTCACTCGGCATCTGGTGATCCTTCAATTTCACAGAGTTTGACACTAGGATGACAAGCACGCAAACTGGTTTTATATGTACCCATTTTTCTATCCTAACAAGACCTTGTAACACTTACAATTCACATGAACACCTTTTTTTATTTAGGAGTCCTTCTTAATTTTGTTATCAGAGATTTTAGGATAATTATAGTCTTTGCGTTGAGTTAGGATCCCTCCCTCTATTCTGCATCAAACAAAACAAGAGTTTAAACGGTCATTTTGGGATATAAAACATTTACAGTTTGCAAACTGGTTGTTTTTTTTTGAAAGCACATTTTGTAAAAAATGAGATCCAACACACAAACCCAGCTTTTTTAATATGAAGGCCAGGGGCCACGGTTTTTGGATTTTATTTGATTTTAGTTCATTTGGTTAATTTTACCATACACTTGGAGGACAATTGTTTTGCTGAATAGAATATCCAGACAAAAGTAATGCTACAACAACAGCCAGTGGCAGTTTATATTCTGTCCATTATAATGCAGATTTTTACCTTGTGCTCTGGTCTGATCAGGATGTGATGTAACATTTGGGGATGAAGATGCAAGCCCAGGGTCCCAGCACTGGAGGACAAAATATGGCGAAGACCTCCACACAGCCAGCCACATAACCAATGTCCTTACTACTTGTTAAACTCTCCCTTCCCTTTTGTTGCTGGTGAAAAGGGGGGGGGGGGTTAGGCCTGGATTAATAGATCCAAACACTGCAGACTACCATGCATGCTGAATGTGATTACTGATCTTCATTGAACATGTCTGGAAGTTCCCCCTGGCTAAAAAATAAAAATGCCACAAGAAAGCTGAACCCAGCCAGACCTCCTAGTAGCCAAACATAATGTAGCAAGCAGTGACAAGAGCCCTCTTACATTGTAATATCATCTTCCCCACCTCTACCTGGTGTTGTTATTCTGGGAATGGTGGAGAAAGGGTTTGGCCAGATGGTACAGAGCACAACCTTCTGTCCAAAGGAAGCAGATGATCATAACTGATGTGGGAAATGTTTTCCCAGGAGCCTCTTCATTTCTCCATGTCTGTTTTTGTGGTGGCGCTGAAGGCCAAGATGATGGTGACGGTTTTTTTGCCAAAACTGAAGAAACAAGCACTGGTGAAATGTTTCCAAAACGACTTGTCTGAGGAACAGGAGATCCTGGTGGGAGTCCCGTCCATGACATCAGAGGGACATAGACATGAAAATATCAGTGATAGGAGAGGAATGAAGCTTAGGGTCCTGGTTATTGGGCTTTTACATACAGTTCCTTGTACTTGATGAAGACACCAACACTACAGAATTAGTGCAATGGCAGAGCAACCATAGATAATAAACCAGAAATAGTCCAAGTGGATCCGTATAAGTAAACAGATACTCATACCTTTCTAAGAACACAAGTGGTCTCTTCTGTCATTGGAACCATTTGGTCTTCTAGACATCTCATACAATTTTTCTGTGGTCTATAAAACATAGGAAGGAAAAATAAATTTTATGCGCAAAAAAAAAATATTTGATTAGGTGAATATTTTACTGATAAAAAAAATCAATCTTTTTGCATTGTTGAAATATCACTAAGGCTGAGGCTCCACTTGTTTTTGCAGAAACGTGACAAAACTTAGTGACAAATCATCTTTTCTAACGCATGTCATGAATTCGTCTCATTACCGTTTCATTTCATCCTCGACTGATAATTTTGGGGCGAATGATTTGCTTGGTTCTTAGGTGATATTTAGTGTACACCATATGTAATTGCTCCCTTAAAAGCAAATATTTCTCTTTGCGTTATGCAGTTACCAGGGGGGTAGCTGGGTGGACACAAGTTTGCCATGAGTGGGGAATGAATGTCACCCCTGTGTTTTGAGTTGCAATTCAAGGACTTCCAACATTGACCTAAAGTTCAAGCATCTCTAAAACCAACCCAGTAAAAAATGGAGTTTAAGTTATTTATTATAATAAGAGATATATATATATATCATAGGAGGCCTACAGTACAAACCTACCAAAATCTATTTGAATTTATAAATCGATCCAAGGTATAAATAGTGGTGAGCAGCAATAATATATTTTTTAAATTCCCAAAACCCCTAATATTTGCAAAACATGGAGATTTGTATCTTCCAGTCATTTTAACCAATAGAATATTTTTTTTTTTCGACCCCACCGCACCCCGTTTTTTAGAGCGGAAAACCAAAAAAATATTTAACCTCCTGAGCGTTTCGCGAGGTCCCGATTGCTGTACCAAAAGGTATTACGTTGGTTTATCATTGAAAAGACTTTTGTCTGGCCTGTTAACTGACCAAAATCTGTTCCAAAACCGTCTAGTATCATCCTGAATATATAAAGTTTCAAACGCTTAAGTTATTTTTTAAAAATCACAATTCAATGATCAACTTTATAGAAAACAACAAAATCTGTCAATCTCGAATTCCTTTTTTTTTATAAACCAAGACTGACAGCGGTCTGATAACGCCGCGCCAGGAAACAATGTCGCACTCTGGCATTTGCTGCCGGCGGATAACCTACAGCTTTGCCCCCTGGCTGAGGGCTCGCTCCCTGCCGCAGTGGGAGGAGTGCAAACCCTGTTGGCCAATGCAGAAACTGCGTCTGTACTGCTTCATACATGCGGCACGAGCGCTGTTTTTCCGCGTCTTGGTGTCTCTGGCGGCGCTGTGTGAGGCGCTGTGTGCAGTGCTGCAATGAAGACCGCACATTGGCAGCATCGTGCAGCTTCATATTATCACATCGGACGCCCCACTCAAATTGGGACAGTGTCTAATCTGCGCTATCATTTCAATGGGAAGTGTACTCTCTGCGTCTTTTTCCCCGCTGCAGACATACGTCCACCGCAGGGAAAAAAACGCTGTGGACGCACGCCCGTACAAAGTATTTACTTTGTATGCCTTTTCCTTTATTTTGAACTTGATTGGATACAGAAAAATCAATCCAATCAAATCCAACATGAAAGGAAACTCATAATAAGCAAATACATTTTTTTTTAATGTGTTTTTTTCATTTTGAATTGAATTGGAGCGAAAAGAATTGCCCCGATCAATGTCAGAATGAAGGAGAACCATACAGGACAAAAAAAAATAAAATTTTTTTTTCACATTTTGAACTTCCCGCCCCTCCCCCTCCCAATGACGTCATCACGCTCCCGCCGGCGGGATTACGGACACCAGGAAATGAAGTTCAGACATCGGGGGACACGGGGAGAGAAGCAGCATGTCTCCTGGGCAGCCTGCAAGCCATCTCAATGCAGGTAACAGCAGCCGAGGGCTAAACCATTTAAGCAACTTTATTTAGCCCGAATTAACTCGGGCTAAACACTCAGAAGGATAAAAAGTTTTCACATCAATTTGGTTAATGCAGTGGATTAAATGAATGCAATATTCAATCCAGCCAGTAGATGTCACTAGCAGCAGTACACTCACAGCACAACACCATCTTCCTCCCTGACTGGAAGGGGGGGGGGGGGGTGCCCAGTCCTCTACTCTGCTCTCCTGATCTTGCTGTTCCTGTTTTCAAGGGAACTGCAGAGTGATTGCAGTTTCCACGGACACGGAGAGAGGGATAGATGGCAGTTCATCTATCCCTCTCTTCATTGCTTATGCCAGCAGGGCTCTGTTGGCATAAGCAATTATACAGTTCAGATGGGAGATCCGGACACCAGCCGGCATCTCTCATCTTGACTGCTACCTGGCTAATCTCCTTGCCAAAAGAGCTGGCGTGAAGACACTAGGGCGTGGGGCTCGCGCATTTGGACCTTAAGACGCAGGCACTTTCCTCCCCAGATTTTGGGGGTGAAAAGGTGCGTTTAATAGTCTGAAAAATAAGGTTATTGTTATTGTTGTTCTATTAATTCCTCTATTAGATTATTCACTTGATTCCAGAACATCCAGTGTACCTTTCTGGATCTGGCATCTCCAACATTTGCATGTCATTTACAGCAGCTAAATCATCTGACATGAAATGTCACTGACCGGTCTGGTTGGAGATCTCCCCCTCTACACAGGGCACACAGTCATAGCAGCACCTCGGCCGTCCTTCTTGGGGGACTTTCCTGTACCCGGGGAGGCAGCTCTCACTGCACACCGAGCGAGTCTGAAGTAAAAAATAAAGATATAACTGGACATAAATTAAAATGTTATAAAATTATATTTCTAGATAATGGATGGAAATGTTGGGTTGGGATGCTTTTTTTTACAATATATAAATCTCCAATAATATAATAATCATAACAAGCCCTAACACTTTAACAGATCTCATGCAAAATAAACCTCAAAACCATGGCCACAAGCAGTGCTTAACTACTTTTTGTAGTACAGGCACAAATAAAACAACAAACATAAAAAGGAAGTGATGATGTATAGAAGGAAATGTGATAGAGAGGAGAGGGGAGAAAAGAAAATAAGAGATGTGCAGTGGGTAGGGAATAGGTGAACATTAACAGCATCTTCCTTTTTCTCTGTCAGTATGTGCCAAATGCAGGGGAGAAGGCGCAGTTGAATCTAAAGGCTGCCATACACGGCACGGATTCGTGCCGGATTCCGACGCGATGGATTCCGGGCGCGTGCACGCAGATCCATCGTGCCGGAATCCCCTGCAGCCCACCTTGCCCGTCCGATCGCATCCGATGGATCGGGGGCACAGAATCGGATCCGAGGAAGAACCAACCTGTTGGTCTTTTCGGGTCCGATTCTGCTCTGATCAGGGGGCGTTGCGGTCCGGGAGGCGATCCATCGGACACGGATCCGGCCGTACAAGGTGGGCTGCCACGATCGGATTCCCTAATTGCCTAATCGTTCTCACCTGAGGATCCCGGCGGAATCGCCGGAATCGATCGTGTGAGTGATCGATTGGCAGGGGAATCCGTGCTGTGTATGGCTAGCTTAAGACTTAAGTCCCCCATACACGTATAGATTGTGTCCCGATGTTTTGGCCTATCTACCGTGCGTGATGACATAATCATGCGCGGTCAATCGGCCGAAACATTAGGACACAATCGGCCCAGGCACCCTTTTGTGTGCCAGCGCTGTCCGGCGGGTCTTTCTAGCTGCTTGTGCCATCAGATAGGGAGACCTGGCAAACAGCATCTAGCCGGTTGTGCTGTGTGCCAGTCTAGAGGGAAAGTAGCTGCTCCCCCCCTCAGAAGCAGACAACTTATTCCTCAACACAAAGCTTAGGAAAAGACATACATTAGACTGGGACATTGTGTCCCTATCAAAAGTATCAGATCTATCTAAGAATTACAGACATCTATCAGCAGACACATTTTGGGTATGAGTCTATCAGCATGGCACATTTTGGGTATGAGTCTATCAGCATGGCACATTTTGGGTATGAGTCTATCAGCATGGCACATTTTGGATATGAGTCTATCAGCATGGCACATTTTGGATATGAGTCTATCTAGCAGAAGCCTGGAGGTTTTGTGCCAATGTTAACTGGTATTTGGAACTGTTCATTATTTCCCTCTGTGTTAACTTAGGCCCCAGTTCCAGCCAAAGAAAAATAGCCCCAAAGCATGATGCTGCCACCACCATGCTTCACTGTGGGTATGGTTAGCTTATGTTTTTCTGCACATAGTAGACCAACAGAGATGGGATGTTCTGTTTCACAATAACCAGGAGGAGCAGTAAGAAAAAAGACACTGGATTTAGGAAGATTAAATTTGCAAAAGAGAAAGGGGGGTCAGCAAGTAAGGTGTAAAGCATAACTGCACTTTTTTTCAGTTCACTCATATTTTAAACAAAAATTCACCTTCACATATCTGGGATGCCAATGAATTTCACTGTCATTTATCAAAAACTGGTCACAGCCGTCCATTTCATGAAAATACCCAACTTGTTTCTCTATAAGAGTCTTATTAGATAGAACAAAGTAATTGATCAAGTCAAATCTTGCAGTAGAACTTCTGTTTTCATTAAAGGAAATTAAATCCCCTCCGGGAGTTGTAAAATTAACTTCTTTTAAGAATCGAATGAGCTACAAGAGAAGAAGAGTTACGCCGGACAAGGCTTAAAAAAACTTTAAGGGGAACTATAGCTTTGCAAAGAATACCAGAAAATTGTATCATACTTGTCTTGTGAAAATTGTATCAGACTTGTGGGTAGTCCCTCCCCCTACCCTCATTGGACCAGGTAACTATAAATGTTGACCCTCAACCCTGGCCAGGTGTTTCATACCTAGACTCTCAGCCAGGCGGGAGTGTGTCTGACATGCAGCCTGGTCTGGAAAGGAAAATTACAGCAGTATGATACAATTTTCTGGTATTCCTGACGGCTGCATGTCTTCCCACTTGTGGGAAAATTTATTTGATGCATAGAAGACAACTGAGGCTGAGGTTAAGAGACAGGTCCACTAGATAGTGGGAGATAAAGGTATTGGGAGACCACGAGGACGCCGCTTTGTACCATGTAAAAAGCCATCCATTATGTCACCAGCCTTCTAGTTGAATGAACCATAATAGATCTGGGGACGTCCATGTCCTGATAAACATATGCCATGGTGATGATCTTAACAAGCCAGAAGGACTGAACTCTGCTGGAGGCTTTGGGACCCTTCTGTTGGCAGGTATGATGAAGATATAAAGCTCTTCGTCTTCAGATAAAGGTGAAGAAGATTTTCTGTGCTTGGACCGTCCACTGGAAAGGCAGGGAGGACAATGTCCTGACTGCAATGGAAGGGAGTTGGAACCTTGGGGGTGAAATCCTCACAAGTAGTCAATAACAACTCTGCGTGCCAAAGTGATGGCAACTGAAAATACTTCTCAAAGCATCAGGAGCCACAAGGTAGAAGATGTACTGCTAAATCATGGAGTTGTCAGAAATGAAAGAAACAGCTGTAGATCCCATTGTGGAAAACTGGAACGTTTAGGAGGGTGCATACGTGCAAAGGCCTATAGCCCACTTAATTTTTGTAATGGCAGAAAGAGCAGACACAAGTGTTCTTGCTCAAACCCATCTCCATGCCTGCTTGCAGGAATTCAAGGATTGAGCAGACCTCCCCTCCTGGATGCCAAAAAAGGAAGTGAATCTGTTCATAAGTTGCGTTAGTAGATGCTTTGCAGGCTTTAAGTAAGGTAGTAATCACTCTGTCTGGACAACCTACGGAGAGGAGCCTGTGCCTTTTAACCTCCAGGCTCCAAGTCGAAACATGATTTGCCCGGGTGTAGAATTGGACCTTGTGTCAGAAGGTATTTCCTGAGAGGGAGCTGGAGTGGAGGGACCTGGTTGAGCCTGAGCAGAAAAAGGTATTAGGGTCTCTGCGGCCAGTTGGGGAGAATGGCCAGGACTCCTGCCAAAGATGAAGGAGGAACTTCCAAATCAGAGGTGTTGGTGGGAAAGAGCACCCGTTAGATTCTGCACCGCACTTTGAGCCCAATAAAAAATGGGAAGGACTTTCTGCAACAGACTGCTGCCTCTGGTTTTCCTCTGGTTGCCACCACTGTTGTGTTGTCCATTTGGAGTTGAACAGAGTGACCTAGGAGACTGAAATACCAACAGGGCCTGGAGGGCTGCGAAACCGGGTCAGATTGGACTTGGGGCCACTGACCTTAAACTGTGCTGCCCTGACATGATGTCAGTGTCGATCCTTTGCAATGTTCACTGCTGCAGGAAACCCATTTGGAATGGGCAGAGCCTCCAGAGAGCCCACTTCACCATGGGAGTTGTGGACACCATGGTGCTCACCATCCGAAGACAACTGTGTTGTAGTGAAATAGGAAACTGTATTGGGAACAGTAAGACATTGCATAGTGAGTTCAAACTTTTCCTTGGGCAGAGATACCATGGCACAGAATAAAACTTCCACCAGTGGCCTGACAAAGTTGACAACCCAACTATCCGTGATGATGGCCTCCCAGACCTGGGAGAAAATTGAGAGGCGTGCTCTGATTGGGCGGGCCTGGACAGACACACCATCTTTTTGTCCTATACCAATATTCTCCTCCAGGCTTGTATGCTCACACCTGCTTCTGTTGATTGAAGCCATCTCCTTGCAACCTTCTCTGTGTATTGAATTTCTGATCCTGCGGTAGGAATCCAGATTTTCTGCCAGTGGCTCACTCAATGGCCTTCTCCAGTTTGTTCACAAACAGGGAATTGACGTTGAA
>CM070035.1:3718964-3737397 GCA_036250615.1 Ptychadena robeensis
AAAGTATTACATATAAAAGCACATTTATAACAATACACAACACAACATTTCAAAATCTCTTCCTAACATTTATATGTTACAATTTAATTATTACATGTAAAATTGAATAAATAATGGGGTTGTATTGACCCTTAGAATCATTTCCAAAAGGTTAAAACCCAGCAATAATTAAACAAAAAAAAAAACATAACGTCTCAACTGTAATAATTAAATAAATTATTATACATAAAAGCACATTTTTAAAATACCCCCATTTCTTTATATGTAGTAATTAAATTAATCTTTTAATATTTAATAATAAACATGTTTTATAATTATACAACATCAAGAACTTGCTTACGTACCTGAAGTCGACAATAGAGATGGTCGAAGGTTTCGACTTGCTAACTTTGCAAAGCCTCTGAAAATGCTATCATCACCAAAATTGCTGGAGATGTAGAGAAGGGTTGTGGGAACATTTAAAAAAAAATAATTAAAATTTTTGCTCTAGCACTTTGACCATCTCTAGTCGGCAAATGATGACACGCCCTCAAATTACCTTTTGGACATGTTCATTAAATTTGGGTGGAAAATTTTCCAATGCTACTGCACATGCCCAAAAGGGAACTTGAAGGAGTGCCGCATCTTGGCGACTCAGGGCCAGCAGAGTTGTTCATAAGTTATGAGCGAGCATGCACAGCCGATTATGTGGTCGGCTCAAGCATTGCTTTGCTCGGGGAATGGCGCTACTTGTCCGAGCAACACATGTGTTCGGGCGCCATGCTCGAGTCTTCACCTCGCAACTATCATGGGTCGAAGACATCCAATCAAGGTGCAGTTAAGTATTGCCCTCACTGTTATGCCAGTAGCCATCTTAGCTGCTGGCATTACAGTGATTGGATGGCTGGCACACGTCATCGGGTGCTATATATCACCTGATGATGCGCATTCAGATGAGACAGAGGCAGAGAGAGAGGCTGCATTAGGCAGGAAGAGTTAAGCTGCGCACTTTACTTCAATCTAATTGATCCACAAAGACCCAAAAGAGGCACTCTAGAAACTCTACAAGTGATTTCAGGTTGACAGTAATTCACCTGGGCACTATAAAGGTTTAGGGTTTTGCTGTATATCTCTACTGTTCTCTTAAAGCGACTTCAGGTTCATACACCTGGGCACTATATAGGTGTAAAATTCACTTAAAAAATTCTGGTATTTTTTTACACACCTAAACAGTTTAAAAACTATAAAAGTTGCAGGGTTGCGCATACATTCATGTGGGCCAAGCTCCTGGGTTTGTTGAGGCCTGATCTGTTTCATTGAAGTACCAGATAAATTCTGGCCAGTGTTAAAAAAATTATCTGACTCAGAAATTTGCAATTTTTTGACAGACCTTACACTGTTTAAAAAAACAAATTTTGTTTTCGCCTCCATCCACATTGGCAAAAGCTACTGGATTTGCAATGCCTACTCACTGAAGCGCAGATCAATTCTGATCTTTTCTGGGCTATCTACAGTGTTTGAAATATGCATCCATTCACATGAGCCAAGCTACTGGTTTTGTTGTGGCCTTTTCTGTGTCAGTCAGACTCTGGAAAAACAATTTGGACTTACCATATTTTTCGGACTATAAGACGCACCGGACCATAAGACGCACACAGTTTTTAGGGCAGGAAATCCAGAAAAAAAATATTTATTACGTTTTCACATCAATTGAGTTATATTCTATTCAGCCAGCAGGGGTCACTAGCAGCAGTGACTCAGCACATGTCTTCACACTGAACACTCGGGAGGAGGAGGGAGGGGGCAGAAGCTGCAGCGTTTTTTCCTCTCCTCTGCTCTAAACAGCTCAGCTGTGATTGTGCCCGTGTGTCAGTGGGAAGGGCCGAGTTCTTGCGGTTCCCGCTGACACTGAGAGAGGGAAAGATGGCAGTCCATCTCTCCCTCTCTCTAGCTTTTCTGACAATTTTACAGAACAGCTGAGAGAGCCGGCACCAAGCAAACAAAAACTGAGAAAAAAATAAGAAAATTTGCCCCAGTAAGATTAAACATAATGTAACATAATAATGTAATAATGTAACATAATATACCGTATTTTTCGTTTTATGGTCCAAAAAATACGGTATATTATGTTACATTATGTTTAATCTTACTGGGGCAAATTTTCTTTTTTTTTTCACAGTTTTTGTTTGTTTTTCAATATGAAGAATGTGAGCAATAAGAGACAGGGAAGTGGGCGTGATGCTGCTGGTGCAGGCAAAGGCTGTGGCCCTGGGCGCAAGGAAACTGTGCCTGCTGCCAGTGCACCAGAAAAAAATAACAACCCACCTTACCCTGCTTTATGTCCAAGTTAACTGGGCAGTGCATGGCAACATTGTCCAAGTTGGTCCAGTGTGAACAGTTGTACTGTTGAATGGCTGAAGATAATGGATTACGTCTCTTCCACTAGGTCCACTCTCAGTAGCCAAGAGTCTGGTCAACCAAAACCTCCCTCTGATCATCCTTTCTGCCACAATGCAGAGGCTTGTACAGTGCCACAATTACATTTGGCCTTCTCATCCAGCATGTTGGAGGAGGGATTTTTGATATATTGTATCCTGATTTCCAATGTCTTAAGCCTTCACAGTCACAAGAAGATGATGGTGGGGATCAGCAATCATTCATTCACGAAGTGGATGATGATGAGACACAGTTGCCAAACACTATGGTTCTGTTAGGGCAAGTCAGGAGGATGAGTAGATTGAGGAAGAGTAGAAATGGAAGGTGGGGGACAATGAGGACACTGACCCAACATGGCAAGGTAACAAGCCAAGCGAGGACAGCAGTACAGAGAGGGAGAGGGATCCGCAGCACTGCAACAGGCTGGAAGAGTGTCAGGTCCCCGCTCGGCCGCGGTCCCTGTCGCCCCCTCGGTCGCGGGTGTCCTCACCTGATCGGCGTCTCTCGCATGGGGACACCGTGCGGGGCTCCAGGGTCTCGTCGGGGCCCTCTGGCCGGCCATTTCATCCTGCTCCCGTGCGTGTGCGTGCGCATGCGCGAGCGAGAGCCATCGCCCGAGTATTAGTGGATTGACAGGGGGTGTGTCCCCAGCGGTGCGCCCCTCCCAGGGGGGTGGTGCTGGGGATACACTTCCTATATAAACCAGGTCAACATCATTGCTGGATGATTACCCTCGTTGTATGGACCTATGCTTTAACTTTTGATCTCTGTGGCTTGAACCTACCCGTATTTTGTACCCTTGCTTTGGCTTTGACTTCGTCTGATTTCTGGACCCCGACCTCCTTGCTTGTTATTGACTCTTCTACTTGCCTATGCCCCGCCTGCGCCCGAACCTTCGCTTTGTTATTTGATTTTGCCTTCGATTGGAGCCGCCTGCCGCTGACCTACGCCTGTTTCTTAAAGACTATCCCACGGACTACCCCTTGCCTGCCTCGACCTTTGTTTTGACTCGACTATTCTTCTATTTCCTTCTTCCCCCCTTACAGGGGATTCCTTCCTCCCTAGGACCTATGTACCACAACCTACCTTGGGGGATGTAGTCCGAAGCAGGACCTTTGCCAACGGGTGCGGGAAAAGACCACAGGGTCCCCTCAAGGGGATCCCTGCCTATCTCCCGCTAGGGGGGCTCTGGAGAAGACCCTCGGTTGGCATAGACTCCCTGCTCCTGACACCCCCGCGCTAACCCAGGTTCTGTGGCGCTTCATAACAAAGAGGCAGTGGTTTGGCAAAAGGTAGAAGTTGGGCCACACTAAACAGGCCTGCAACTGTGACACTGAGGACCCCCATGCGGAAATATACCTTGCCATGGGGTAGGTGTTCAACATTATGGGTTTTTAATGAAATGTGCAGGCCACAAGTGGTAGTTTGCAACCTGTGCTGTACAAAAATGAGCCAGGGTGTGAGCACTAGCAACCTCACTACCACTCGCATGATCCGCCACATGGCATCCAAGCACCCTAATAAATGGGCCAAACGCCTGGGTCCACAATCTGTATCTGCGTGTCACACCAATGCCTCCTCCTTCTTTGTGTTATGCACTGCTTGCCAATCCCTGTCAAAGCCACTGGCCCGGATCCCCCGTTCCCTGCACCTGGACCTTCACATCAACCAGCAGGATCTACGTCCCTGTTCCAGCGCAGCGTTCAAATGTCTATAAAACAGGCATTTGAACACAAGTGTAAATACCCATCAACCCACCCTCAGGCCGCAGCCCTAAATGCGCAACTATCAAAATTGCTGGCCCTTGAAATGTTGTCATTAAGGCTTGTGGAGACTGAGGCCTTTCACAGCTTGATGTCAGTGGCCATCCCTTGGTATGCAGTCCCCATCTGCCACTTTATTCCCTGTTTGCCATGCCCGCTTTACACAAGCATGTGTCCCAGAGCATCAACATGCTCTGACCAACGCAGTAACTGACCACGGGTGGACAAATGGACAATTGCTGGTGCCCAGGGACGCTACATTTCCCTGACCACACTGGATGGTTAGTGGTGATAATGCTATCATCAGTGTAACCATTCCACTGGTGTGTCTACTGAAATGATCACTGCTCAAAATTAAGGAGAATGCTCTGAATGTGGCAGACGAGGTAATGGGGGAGGAGATTATGCAGAGTGATAGCGAGACCACCCACAGCTTTACAGCCTGACTTTCCCATGTCCCTCTCATTGTACGCATTTTAAATAATGTGAACTGGGTGTTCACACTGCTCGACCCCGCTACAAAGAGAATTTCTCATCTCTCATTCCTGTGGTGGAGAGGGCAATTAAAATGGTACATTACCAGAAGGTACTTGTGGATAGATTGCTCCAAAGTTTTTGGATGGCACAGTCAGTACTTCCTAAGGCAATCGAGGAAGGGAGTAAGGGGAACACACAGCAGTTCTTACAAACGCAGGGCAACACTATCCAAGGCACGGGACAGTTTCATGACACCCCGCCAGCAACCTCACCCTGAAGCATGGCCTAATGTTACAAGAAGGGAAGAGTTTGGAAGATGGTGAAGGAATATATGGAAGACCGGTTCAGCATCTTAAATGATCCGTCAGTGCCGTACAACTACTGGGTGTCTAAGCTGGACATGTGGCTTGAACTTTCACTCTACGCCTTGGAGGTGCTGGCCTGCTTACCTGCGAACATTTTATCTGAGCGAGTATTTAGTGCTGCTATTGGCATTATAACAGATAAGCGTATCCACTTGTGCACTGGCAATGCTGACAGGTTGATCAAAATGAGCAAGGCCTGGATTGCTCCTGATTTCTCAACTCCACCAGGGGAGAGCTGACAAAGGCAATTTCAAAATATCTTTTTTAATGGACTTTAAAATGCACCACACAAGGTATTTGGTTGACTCTTGTTTTCTCCTCCTCCTCATCCAGAGTCTATATTTTCCTTGCATTTTTTTTATAGCGTCAGCCAAAGTGCACACCCTCATCTAAATTTTCTTATAGGGTGCGCTGAACAGCGTGCTTCCCATTATGTTTTAGAGCGTCTGCTCACAATATAATGTTTTGGAGTGTCATTTTTCCTGATAAAATGTTCATCAAGTTTGGATTTTGGTGGCAGTTTTGCCAATATTTTATTTGGTACACTAGCAAACTGGTTCCCAGCAATGACTTGGGTCCAAGATGAATTCAGACATTGTTCCTCTGCTCTTTGGCTATTTGGGTGATGTCTCTTTCAACTTGTGAACTTTTCTAATGGACCAGGCACCATACCCTCTTCCAGAAAAAATCCTGCGCCGTGGCCATGTCATGAGGAGGTTCCTAACATTAAACTGTTGTATATGCAGAAAAGAGAACAGACTCATGTGTCGTCTATATCCTGTTCTAACTCTTTTTGGGAAAGGGATGGTTTTTATACAGTCCAGTTTATTGTTACAATAGGTTGAGTAAAAGCTGGGCCACACACGGCTGCGATGTTGAAGACACAGATAAGAGCAACCATTGGGTGCCGTGTGACACCCCTGTGGGTGCTCAAGCCATTGATGTGCTATAATCTGTTACAAGATTTGGAGACGCAATACACGAGTTCACATTATTTCCGGCTTGAAGGAACTCGACCAAAGGGTTTCAAACATGTTGGAAAGCCTTGGTCGAAAGTCATTACCTGGAATGGGGACTAATGGGGATGGCACAAGGCTGTGATTCAGCTAGACTCAGTCCCAGGAGTGTGAAGGGGCGGAGCCAGCACGTTCTCGTGTGAGCGGGAGGGGCTCGCAGGATGGCTGACTCTCTCTCTATGCTTCTACACAGCGGCGGTCACTGGCTGGGCAAAAGCAGAGACATTGGGTTACCCATGGGAAACTGGGTCCCATCCAATGGGATTGATATGCTCATTTGTGCTGAACATTGTTAACTGTTCAAGTGACCCGAGATCAATAACAGCGTCATGCGGGATTGATGATCGCCGGCTCGATTGCACGGGATCTACATGGTGATTCCCGGCTTACAATGGGTTTCCCATGACAAACAATCTTGTCAGAACATCAGTTGATAGCAAGACCTCTTCCAAACCACATATATTGACCATCAAACAAGGGTAGCGCCTCATACTAAACACCGGTGATTGTTATAGAATGCTTTACCCCTGATGAATAATAAACATCTAAGAAAAAAAAACTAAAAATCTATTGATGTGTTATTCATGCTAAACAGAATGGTCACAAAAAAAAAAAACCACTTTTTTTTTTTTTTTTTTTTTTGGGGGGGGGGGGAAAAAAAGATTGAGACTGTTTAAAGGCCTTGAAAACTGATACAATTATACCTGTGACCTCTTGTAGCAATGGAAGTCTACATCATAATGTATACAACAACATATGGCAATTGTCGTCATCACACCAGAATGTTGAGAATCTGCTCCTTAGTAGGCATTATAGGAGGGGGTGATCAAAAATTTGCAACCAAAATGGATGGAACAAAATCGTTTTCTCTTTGAAAAGTGATCAGACATGTGGTAATCCTTGTGAGGACTCTGATTGTTATGGAGGCATTTCAATCAATTATTTATGTGATCATATTATGGAGCATGCACAGCAGTCTCAATAAAGCTTCCATAGACACCAGGGCAATTCCCGGCCCTTGTAGGCCATTACTACAGCGTGGTGACGTCATCGCGCTGTGAGGAGTCGTCTGCCAGAACTGATTGGCCAACCGGTGTGTGCCCCTAAAGATGAGGAACACCACGGCATAGATATGGGCCAGATCGATGGCTGGTTCGAGCAACATGCGCACAACATATATCTGGCCCTATCTAATGCAGGAACCTTTTCAGAGAGGGAGATGCAACGATTATGATTGCTCGTAAGAGCTAATCTTCAGTCTTGATAGGTGAACATACTGGTGAATTACTTTGCGGATTGTTCTGTTAAAATTCCTAACGACTTTGCTTGGTCCTCCTCAGATCAGTTTACGAGCAATGGATCCAATATTTAACGATAGACGTCTATTCCCTCTTCTCGAAAGGTCCTGATGAAGAGATCCCAGCACAGAGCCAGGTCCTCCTGATGAATAAACATTTTGTCTGAATGGGTGGGGATTATGCGACAGATGATGAGACCAGCAAGAGGGCTCGGGAATGGAGCTCTCCAATGTGATCAGAAGAGCTGCCATCGCATCCTTATAGAAAAACATTACCAAGCTCTCTTGTAGTGAGGAAAATATGAAAGGTGTTACATGAGATACAAAAAAATAAATTGTATGTGATTTTGTTTCTTGGGGGCGTGAAGTCATGGAAACAGTATAACTGATAGCAAGTTCATTTTTACAGCAAGTAATTATATTATACCCACAATTACTCATGATAAAACTGTCAATGATAAAATCTTTTAAGGGATCATTACATATTCTCTAAACAAGGAATATTTCCAGACTTATAAGGATTATATACAGTGCCAGGTCCAGGAAATATCCAGATATAGAAATGTTAAAAAAATTGAATAAAAGGTTGTGCCACATGTATTATAACGATGGCTCAGCACAATGTCTGGAGACCCAACTATAGATACAGAAATTCCTCCCAGTACGGTCTGAACAATTTCCACCACCACCTTCAGTGTTTACTCCGCAGTGTACACTGGGTCTTAGCTTGCCTAACATTCGTTTACTAAAGACAAAAACAGGGACAGAGCAATCAAAGCCATGGAAGGTAAATATTATTACATTGTTTCAAAAAAAATATTTGTCTAATGATTTGTAAAATGTAAACTGGTATCTAAATTTCATTCTAAAGGAAATGTGAACACAGACAATATGTATGTTTCCTGCGCATCCGCTGCATCGCAGCCAACTGTGAGTAGCCCTTCCCTACCCTCATAGTTAACTATAAATTTTGACCCCAAGCCCTGGCCCTGGCCTGGGTTGTTTTTGTTCTTGTCATCTCTAATAGTTTTCATGGGTTTCCACTACCTGGCCGAGGTTTTATTTTACTATTTGCCGTTTAAGGACTGGATTGAAGCCCCTGTACAAATACCGTAAGAAAGGTTAATAGGTACAGGGAGGCCCCTGGTGGTGGACCAGCTTCGCGAGAGGCGGTAAAACCTTGCAATGTCAGGGATTGGAGGGAGGGGGTGAACCTGGTGACTTGCATGGCTTGGCATAATGGTTTTCTACGCCAGGATGAGGGAGGAGCGTTGACCGAGGCGCCCCAGCGGTGATGTCATTCTGAAGCCTGGAAGAAAAACGTAGAAAGGGTTAGAGTTTCCATTTGTATGCCGGGTACTTGCGCATCAGCATGTCGCTGCTTTGTTATAGGCACCATGGGCGCATTCAGTCCAGGAATCTACCATTAAGAACATTTATCTCATGGGGTCTATCCTTCTTCGTCTTTGAAGATGATATTATTCTTTTGACTACCTATGATTAATACCACTTTTGCTTTGTTAAAGGCAATGCAGTCACTCTCTTCTCTATGGAAGAATGAAATTAGCTAAGCGAGTAGACGAAACTGTGCCTGTCTTTTTCTATATTTCTTGTTTTCTTCCTTGGTCCAGATTATTTGGAGTGCATTTCTTTCTCTTTCAGTCTCAGGATGGTATTTACTCTTAGATTTGGTCTGGCAGACTTGCCGTCTTATCAGGGATCTATAAGGAGGTCTAGTAGAAACATTACTCTTATTAGAGAAAAAACTTTCAGAGGAGAATCCCCTCCCAGGGAGGAGCCATGGGATTCACATTACACCCGTCCATGTCAAGGACAGTGCCAGTGCTCGGCATACCCAATGTAGCTATGGCCTATAAAACAGTAGTGAATCTTTTTTCAGGACAAGGCTATGCAGGTAGGTCAGGGATATGGCACTGAGTCCATTAGTGGAGGCATTTGTTTCAGAATTTTTGAAGTCACGGTACCTCACTTACTGCAGACAAACTCATCTTCCACCCTAGGTTCTCAGGCTCTTTTGACAATCTACAGCGTCCAGAGGCCATCCTAATGGTTACTACTACTTTAGAAGTTTTGTGTTTTCTGCGGTTCAGCAATTATGTCCAGGGGATTACCCATGGCCTTAGAGTGGCAGATTCCGATCGTGCCCAACCATGTAAGAAGTTCTTAAAATGGGGATTTATTTAATAGAATTTTATTTAATAATAATGTATTTTTTATTGAAGAAACAAGTGTTTGAAATCAAGTATATAAATTACCAGGAGTGTCAGAGGTAGACAAGGAAATATCCATCAATAACCAGTTCTCAAAATTGTACCCTTAGACAGGAAGGAGGTCCACCATATAGACCTAACACATCAGGTGATGGAACTGTAACACGCTTGTTGAGCACATTACCCTCTGATGGAAGATGTGACATCATTCAAGGACCCCCTAGATCATGCTAGGATTCCTACTTGCATAAGGTGTACCTTCAGGCAGGGGCGATAACTAGGCTAGGGAGTAAACTCGAGCTTCCATTTCCAGAGCTGGAATCTGGGTAAATGTATTGCTATTAGTGATGGCGCGAACCGGAATTTGATGTTCGCGAACGGAGAAATGCGAAACGAACTCCGCAAAGTTCGCGAACACCAGCGAAACCCCATAGACTCAATGGGCAGGCTACATTAAAAAAACAAAGGGACCCTTTTGGCCACAATAGTGTTGGAAAAGTATTTCAGGGGATAACACATGGACAAGACATGACAGAGGGGGAGCATGGCTAAAAAAAAAAAAATTTCACGCAATAAATCCGCCCAAAGGATTTTCTACAATGTAGTAAGGGATTTGAACATAGAGGGGGAGTGGAGAAGCAATTAACAAACATGGTTGGTAATGGCAGTGGGAATGTCCACCTGAAAAACCTGTGAAAGATCTGCTTTCCACGTTGATACAGTTAAAAGGGAATTGAATTTAAATTGATGGAGGACACTGGAGGGGATGGTCAGTATGGAGGACACTGTGGTGATTCAGTGTGGAGGACACTGGTGGTGATGATCAGTTGTTGGAGGACACTGGGGGAGCCTGGAGATGGTAGTGGAGGCATGGGGAGATGGTCAGTACGGGGGAAACTGGTGGTGATGGTCAGTGTGGAGGACAACTGGGGGAGATGGATATCCCATGGAGGAGGATTTCAGTGAAGGACTGTAGATTACACAGAAACTGCCCTAGCTAATGGTTGAATTATAGCCAGAGAGAAGTTCGAGCTCTCTTCTTAACTTCTCTTCTTCAGCAGAATGTGTAATGGAGTCATGTACGTGATATGTATAGGGGCATGTGAGGATCTGGAGGTGGGGGGTGCTATGGATGGTTATGTTCTGCTGACTGTGAATCAAAAGGGGTCAAAGTTTCTGCAATGTTAAAGAGAGGGGGCGAACCGAAATTGCCATAGTTCGGACAAGGGGCGAACGCGAACATGCGATGTTCGCTGCGGAATAAGTTCTCCGGCGAAACAGTTCGGACCATCATATAATGCTATGAGGGCAGTCCTTTTAGTGACTTGTGGTATCGAAAACATTCCATCCTCAGAATTGAACTAAACTCCTGCATTTCTAAGTGTCTTCAATTGATATTGTCCGCTGCACATCAAGAGTGATTTTGTCGTCAGTCATGGTAAAAGGAGTTCTATGATTAAGGGCAGGGGGACTGATGATGTAGCAACAGGCAAGCTCCTTCAAGTAATTCCTTTTGTGAACAAACTGGAGAAGGCAGTGAGTGAGCCACTGGGGAAAATCTGGAATTCATACCGCAGGATCAGAAAATTCAATACACAGGAGAGGTTGCAAGCAGATGGATTCACTAACAGAAGCAGGTGTGAGCATACAAAGCCTGGTAGGAGAATATTGGTATAGGACAAAAAAGATGGTGAGTTGTCCAGGGCCCGGCCCAATACAGAGCAACGGCCTCTCAATTTCTCCAGGTCTGGGAGGCCATCATCACGGAGAGTGGGGTTGTCAACTTTGTCAGGCCAACTGGTGGAAGTTTTAGTATGTGCCACGGTATCTCTGCCAAGAAAAGTTGGAATCACTATGATGTCTTACGTTCCCAATACATTTACTATTTCACTACGAACACAGTTGTCTTCGGATGGTGAGCATTCATGGTGTCCACAACTCCCATGGTGAGTGGGCTCTCTGGAGGACCGACCATTTAAATGGGTTTACCTGCGCAGTGGACATTGCGAAGGATCGACACTGAAATCATGTCAGGGAAGCACAGTGTAAGGTTGGTTAGTTGGCCCCAAGTCAAATATACCAGGGTTCGCAGCCTCAGGCCATGTTGGTTTTCAGTTCCTAGGTCACTCTGTTCAACTCAAAATGGACAACACAACAGGAGGTGGCAACAGAGGAAAACCAAGAGGCAGCAGTTGTTGCAGAAAGTCTTCCAATTTGTATTGGGCTCAAAAGTGCGGGCAGGAATTAAAAGTGTGTTGTTGTGCTCTTTCCCACCAAAAACTGTTATGATTTGGAAGTTCCTCCTTCATCTTTGTGTGCAGGAGTCTGCCATTTCCCAAAAATGGCCGTCAGAGACCTAATACCTTTTCTGAGGTCAAACAAGGTCCCTCCATCCAAGCTCCCTCTCAGGATAATACCTTCTGGACACAGGGTCCAATTCTACACCGGGCAAATCATGTTTGATTGGGAGCCTAGAGGTTAAAAGGCACAGGCTCCTCTCCGTAGGTGTCGACAGAGTGTTACTACCTTACTTAAGCATGCAAGATCTATTTAACGCAACTATGAACATATTCAATTCCTTTTTGGCATCCAGGAGGGGAGTCGGCTAAGCCTCAGGTCGAGGACCAATCTTGAATTCCTGCAAGCAGGCATGGAGAGGGGTTTGAGTGAGAACACTGTGTCTGCTTCTTTCTGCCATTACAAAAATTAAGTGGGCTATAAGGCCTTTGACGTATTCTATGTATGTACCTCCTAAAAGTCCAAACGCGAGGTTGTATTGATACTTGTGAGGATTCACCACAAGGTTCCAAACGCCCTTCAATTGCAGTAGGAATGTCCTCCGGGCCTTTCCGTGGATGGTCTAAGCACAGGAAATCTTCTTCCTTTATTGAAGACGAAGGCTTTATATCGTCATTACCTGCAAAGAAGGGTCCCAAAGCCTCCGCAGAGTTCAGTCTTCTGCTTGTAAGATCATCACAGGGCAGATGTTTATTCAGGACATGGACAGTCCCCAGATCTATTATGGTTCATTCAAACTAGAAGTGTGTGACATAATGGTGGCTTTTTTAACATGGTGCAAAGTACTCAGGGTCCTCGGGGTCTCCCAATACCTTTATCTCCCAACTATCTAGTGACTGCTTGGTGGGCCCTGTCTCTTAACTCAGCATCAGTGGATTTTCGTTATGGCATTCAAATACATGTTCCCACAAGGGGAGATGCAGCCATCAGGAATACATTGTATCATACTGCTGTAATTTTCCTTTCCAGACCAGGCTGCATGTCAGACACACTCCCACCTGGCTGAGAGTTTAGGTATGAAACACCTGGCCAGGGTTGAGGGTCAACATTTATAGTTACCTGGTCCAATGAGGGTAGGGGGAGGGACTACCCACAAGTCTGATACAATTTTCACAAGACAAGTATGATACAATTTTCTGGTATTCAAAGCTATAGTTCCCCTTAAAGTATTTTTAAGCCTTGTCCGGCTTTACTCTTCTTCTTCTCTTCTAGATCATTCGATTCTTAAAAGAAGTTAATTTTACAACTCCCGGAGGGGATTTAATTTCCTTTAATGAAAACAGAAGTTCTACTGCAAAATTCGACTTGATCAATTACTTTGTTCTATCTAATAAGACTCTTATAGAGAAACAAGTCGGGTATTTTCATGAAATGGTTGGCTGTGACCAGTTTTTGATAAATGACAGTGAAATTCATTGGCATCCCAGATATGTGAAGGTGAATTTTTGTTTAAAATATGAGTGAACTGAAAAAAAGTGCAGTTATGCTTTAGACCTTACTTGCTGACCCCCCTTTCTCTTTTGCAAATTTATACTTCCTAAAATCCAGTGTCTTTTTTCTTACTGCTCCTCCTGGTTATTGTGAAACAGAACATCCCATCTCTGTTGGTCTACTATGCGCAGAAAAACGAAAAAAAAAAAAAGAATAAGCTAGCCATACCCACAGTGAAGCATCATGCTTTGGGGCTTTTTTTCTTTGGCTGGAACTGGGGCCTAAGTTAACATAGAGGGAAATAATGAACAGTTCCAAATACCAGTCAACATTGGCACAAAACCTTCAGGCTTCTGCTAGAAAGCACAACATGGACTCATCCCCAAAATGTGCCATGCTGATAGACATCCCCAAAATGTGCCATGCTGATAGACTCATCCCCAAAATGTTCCATGCTGATAGACTCATATCCAAAATGTATCATGCTAATAGACTCATACCCAAAATGCGCCACGCTGATAGACTCATACCCAAAATGTGCCATGCTGATAGACTCATACCCAAAATGTGTCTGCTGATAGATGTCCGTAATTCTTAGATAGATCTGATACTTTTGATAGGGACACAATGTCCCAGTCTAAAGTATGTCTTTTCCTAAGCTTTGTGTTGAGGAATAAGCTGTCTGCTTCTGAGAGGGGGGGGGGGGCAGCTACTTTCCCTCTAGACTGGCACACAGCACAGCCGGCTAGATGCTGTTTGCTAGGTCTCCCTAGCTGACGGCACAAGCAGCTAGAGAGACCTGCCGGACAGCGCTGGCACACAAAGGGTGCCCGGGCCGATTGTGTCCCAATGTTTCGGCCGATTGACCGCGCATGATTATGTCATCACGCACGGTAGATAGGCCAAAACACTTAAGTCTTAGATTCAACTGCGCCTTCTCCCCTGCATTTGGCACATACTGACACAGAGAAAAAGACGCTGTTAATGTTCACCTATTCCCTACCCACTGCACATCTCTTATTTCCTTTCTCCCCTCTCCTCTCTATCACATTTCCTTCTATACATCATCACTTCCTTTTTATGTTTGTTGTTTTATTTGTGCCTGTACTACAAAAAGTAGTTAAGCACTGCTTGTTGCCACGTTTTTGAGGTTTATTTTGCATGAGATCTTTTAAAGTGTTGGGGCTTGTTATGATTATTATATTATTGGAGATTTATATATTGTAAAAAAAAGCATCCCAACCCAACATTTCCATCCATTATCTAGAACTATATTTCTATTACATTTTAATTTATGTCCAGTTATATCTTTATTTTTTACTTCAGCCTTGCTCGGTGTGCAGTGAGAGCTGCCTCCCCGGGTACAGGAAAGTCCCCCAAGAAGGACGGCCGAGGTGCTGCTATGACTGCGTACCCTGTGTAGAGGGTGAGATCTCCAACCAGACCGGTCAGTGACATTTCATGTCAGATGATTTAGCTGCTGTAAATGACATGCAAATGTTGGAGATGCCAGATCCAGAAAGGTACACTGGATGTTCTGGAATCAAGTGAATTAATAGAACAATAACAATAACCTTATTTTTCAGGCGTTATTAAACGCACCTTTTCACCCCCAAAATCTGAGGGGGAAAGTGCCTGCGTCTTATGGTCCAAATGCGCGAGCCCCGCACCCTAGTGTCTTCACGCCAGCTCTTTTGGCAAGGAGATAAGCCGGGTAGTAGTCAAGATGAGAGATGCCGGCCGGTGTCCGGATCTCCCATCTGAACTGTATAATTGCTTATGCCAACAGAGCCCTGCTGGCATAAGCAATGAAGAGAGAGATAGATGAACTGCCATCTATCCCTCTCTCCGTGTCCGTGGAAACTGCAATCACTCTGCAGCTCCCATGAAAACAGGAACAGCAAGATCAGGAGAGCAGAGTAGAGGACTGGGCAGCTCTGGGAAGCCCTTTCAGTCAGGGAGGAAGATGGTGTTGTGCTGTGAGTGTACTGCTGCTAGTGATATCTACTGGCTGGATTGAATATTGCATTCATTTAATCCACTGCATTAACCAAATTGATGTGAAAACTTTTTTAAAAACATTTTTCTGGTTTTCTGCTCTAAAAACTGGGTGCGTCTTATAGTCCGAAAAATATGGTAATAATGACTGGAGATCACAAATTCTCCATTTTTTGCAAATATTAGGTGAATAAATATATTCTCTGCTGCTCACCACTAGTTATACCTTGGATTGATTTATAAATTCAAATAGATTTTGTTAGGTTTGTACTGTAGGCCTGATATATATATATCTCTTATAATAAAATAACTTAAACTCATATTTTTTAATTTTCCTGGGTGGTGTTTTAGAGATTGCTTGAACTTTAGGTACAATGTTGGAGTCCTGCATTGCAACTCAAAACACAGGTTGACATTCATCCCCACTCCATGCAAACTGTCCACCAGCTACCCTTGTAACTGCATAACTGCAAGAGAAATATTTGCTTTTAAGGGAGCAATTCATAGGTGTACACTAAAATATCACCTAGGAAAAAGCAAATCATTCGCCAATTATATCAGTCGATGAAACTGTAATGAGACGAATTCATGACATGCGTAGAAAAGATGCTGTCACTATGTTTTGTCACGTTTCTGCAAAAACAAAGTAGAGCCTCAGCCTTATTGATATTTCAACCAATGCAACAGATTGATTTTTTTATCAGTAAATATTTCACCTAATCAAATATGCTTAAAATTTATTTTTCCTTTTCCTATGTTTATAGATACAGAAAATTGTATGCGATGTCTAGAAGACCACTGGTCCAATGACAGAAGAGACACTTGTGTTCTTAGAAAGGTTGAGTATCTGTCTTATACGGAATCACTTGGACTATCTCTGGTTGTTATCTCTCTGTTGCTCTGCATTGCACCACTTGCAGTGTTGGTTGTATTCATCAAGTACAAGGAAACTTCAATTGTAAAAGCCAATAACCAGACCCTCAGCTTCATCCTCCTCCTATCACTGATCTTTTCATGTCTATGTCCTCTGCTGTTCATCGGACGTCCCACCAGGATCTCCTGTCTCCTCAGACAAGTCGTTTTTGGAAACATTTTCACAATTGCTGTTTCTTCAGTTTTGGCAAAAACCGTCACCGTCATCTTGGCCTTCAGAGCCACCAAACCAGACATGAGAATGAAGAGGTTCCTGGGAAAACATTTCCCAACATCTGTTCTGATCATCTGCTCCTTTGGACAGGTTGTGCTTTCTACCATCTGGCTAACCCTTTCTCCACCATTCCCAGAATATAACACCCAGGTAGATGTGGGGAAGATGATATTACAATGTAATGAGGGCTCTGTCACTGCTTTCTACATTATGTTTGGCTACATAGGAGGTCTGGCTGGGTTCAGCTTTATTGTGGCATTTTTAGCCAGGAAACTTCCAGACATGTTCAATGAAGCTCAGTACATCACATTCAGTATGCTGGTCTTCTGCAGTGTTTGGATCTCCTTCATCCCGGCCTACCTCAGCACCAAAGGGAAGTACATGGTGGCTGCGGAGGTCTTCGCCATCTTGTCCTCCAGTGCTGGACTCCTGGGCTGCATCTTCATCCCCAAATGTTACATCATCCTGATCAGACCCGAGCTCAATGTAAAATCTGCATTATTAATGAACAGAATATAAACTGCACTGGATGTTGTTTTAGATTACTTTTGTCTTGATATTCTCTTCATGCAAAACAATTGTCCTCCAAGTGTATGTAAATAAACCAAATGAATAAAATCAAATAAAATCAAAACCTGGCCTGGCATAAAAAGCTGTGATTCTCATTTTTTACAAAATGTGCTTTCAAAAAAATACAACAGTGCAAACTGTAAAATTGTTCTATCCCAAATGACCGTTTAAAATCTTGTTTTGGTTTGATTGCAGAATAGAGGATCCTAACTCAACGCACAGACTATAATATCTAAAATCTCTGATAACAAAATTAAGAAGACTCCTAAATAAAAAATGTGTTCATGTGACTTGTAAGTGTTACAAGGTCTGTAGAAAAATGGGTACATATTAACCAGTTGCGTGCTTGTCATCCTATGTCACAACTCTGTGAAATTGAAGGATCACCAGATGCCGAGTGACGGAGAGATGCCAAGGTTCCAGCTAATGACAGGAGTCTAGGATCGGTGTAGTATGAACTGACAAGTGTACTAACCCATCCTTAGGTGTTATTTCACCTCGCTCTTCTGAATTGAGAGAACATTTTATATTTATTGTACGGAACAAAACTATGCCAAGTCTTAGATAGATGGTAATATGAGTCTCCGAAAATGGGATTGACAAAAAGAAAGTTGTCTGTACTCATATTTGTCGTACAATTTCTACATTTTAGGCGCAAGTCGCCGTCCAGGATTCTTGTGGGGATTTACTCTGTCCTAATCTTGGGGATGGAGTTGCATGCTGAACCGATCGTTGTGCCAGGCCCTTCATCTGGGATCATGCTGCAGTATACATCGGGTTTCATCTTGACGAATAAGAGGATCTTATCCCAGAAGATCTACGTCAGTTTGGATCCTTGCGTCTTCATGCAAAGGCAATTCAACATTTCCGAGATGCAGTCTACAGGGATCCAGATGTGGTATCAGATGTACATTGGTTATTCCCAAGAATGGATCACGCAAATCCTGGAGCAGACAAGGAAGACACTGACCAAGGAACAATTTTCCACAAGTCAAAGGCCGAAAAGATTCATTTCTGCAATTGTAGGTGCTAAAATTTTTGCCGCAGTAGACACTGTTGCTACCGGGGTATTGGCTGCCAACCAGCCTCCATTTCTATCAAGACATTGGACAAAGATTGGTTTGCTAAAAAGAAACCTCATGGTAATAAAAATTACGGACCTTTTATAATGGTACTGAAAATTTTAACTGGTCTAGAAATATCCACAAAAATTTACAGGATCGTGTATAATGGTGCTTAAATTTTTACTGATCTAGAAATGTCCACAAAAAATCACAAGACTTTGTATAATGATGCTAAAAATTTTACTGGCCAAGAAATGTCCACAAAAATGTACAGCACATTGTATTATGGTGCTTAAAAGTGTAACTGATCTATAAATGTCTACAAAAATTCCCAGGATCTTGTATAATGGTGTTTAAAATT
>CM070035.1:3764603-3775086 GCA_036250615.1 Ptychadena robeensis
TTCTAGATGAGTTTTGACACAGAACACCGCGGGGTCCTGGTTTAACAGCTCAACAGAGGCACGGTGGGGAGTCCTTGCTGAATCGGAGTCCACCAAGCAACGAGGGATGTATAAGCCGTAAGGACTCTGACATCTGATTTTCCTAGATCGGTGTATGGGGGGAACGAGAGTATTTGTAATCTGCATATGGATTAAACGTCTCATACTGACCCAGTGAGGGAATATTTATGGAATTCTATTGTAGGTGATGGGGTCTGAATATTGTAAGTGCTTAAATACTAGGGACAAGTATGTTATATTATTTTTTACTTACATTTATACAATATATAAGTGAACTAATTTTATCCTAAAGGTCACCCAAGTGAGTTGGAATAACAAAGATATTATATTTTTGATTAAAATAGCACTAACCTCAGAAGAAAGAAAACTTCAGATCTGTAAAAAACAGTTTTGACAGTTCGAACTCCACTACTGGGGAGATGTCCCGGTCTGGGAATAGAGTCCCAGACCTGGGTATCCAAAAACCAGTGTTCTATGTGGGACCTGTAACCCAAAACAACCACATGGAACCTATACTCATTAATTAGTTCACTATAGTTATGCATATTTCAGTGTTATTAAATATTTATCATATGCGATATCTTGGTGGCATTATGCTCGTTTGTGTTTATTAGGTTATCCCATTCACTATGCGATTGTGTGGTAAGGAAGTGATAATTGCCTGGGAATTAATTAGGGTATGCTATTATGGCAGGTAAGTATCTGAGATATGCCAAGAAAAAAGCATCCAGGTAGCTAGTAAGCAGCGTAATTGATACATCATAAAGAAGCTTTGATCAATCATATTATAGTCCTATATTGGTGTATTACATATGTTAAAGACATTCAATACTAGTGGAATAATACGTTTACTGAGTCAAACATATCTAACACAGTTAATTAGGGTGAGGTCTTGCAGTGATCCTGACAGCTGAATTATATAAATCTTTTGATACAGCAAACCCTTCGTTTATGATTGAAAGTGGACTAACCTTTATCAGTCTGTGTCAGTAGAGGTAGAAGGAGCAGTAGTTTGGGCAGAGGAAACGTGGGAAAAATTGTGTCCGGTCCGCTCGCTCCCAAGGTAGACTCCAAAATAGAGATCATGCCGTGGGTCCACAGCCTATCCCCTATGTAGTAAGCTTTGAACTTCCGTTGCCGCCTCTGGGTCAGGTGACCATCCAAGACCGGAAGTTCTCGGCTCAGGGGAGTCGCGGATTCCACGGCCGTCTGACATGGGCGAATAAGGAATAGAGCGGAAGGATAGGCGGCGAGGGAGCCGCCCGTCCCACAAGCGGGCTGGAGTGCCCTCCCCCACCGCCCACACAGTCCGCCCGATCCTGGTCCCACAGATGTGCCCAGGTCAGGGCAATGTCATGTGACATATAACCCTGAAGGAAATCCTCCTGTGGCACATCATATAAGGACCAAATGGCGGGGGCCCATCCGCCGAGCCGACAAGCTGCACAATGGCAAAACTCATCCACATCGGCCGATGGTTCCCACCATCTTTTCGCCCATATCCAAGGATCTCCCCCGATGATATACGCGCCTGTCTCTGTGAGATCCAGCATCCACACGGCATCCATATGCCGTCTTGATAAACAACTATAATACATATTAGCAATGTGTCTTATATAGGTTGGGTACATGTTGGCGTGTGTATGCCCTCTCCTAGTAGTATGTGAGTATATAGATTAAACTGTTATCGGGTCTAGTATAATGTGAGGTTGTTGTACGATGTGTCTAGTATTTTATTCAGTATTAATTGTAAACTTGAGACTGTGTACTTATATTTACCATTTTTATAGTCTATTGTGTTTCCTGTGTTGTATTTTATTTTTATGTTGTTTCCTGTGTTGTTTTTTATTTGCATAATAAATCAATAGCCCGTAACTCAGGTGTTTATGTGAAATTGATTTTTTAAGTGGGGTAACAATTTAATAGATTGGTACTATGTGTGTTTCTCATTTTGTAACTTATTAAATTTAAAGTGACAAAGTGCATTTGTAACATCTATTATTAAATTTAAAGTGACAAGGTGCATTTGTAACATCTATTGTTGATCATTTGGTGTCAAGACTATTGACCATTAAAGTGAAATAAATAAATAAAGTGTATATATACTGGATATATACTTTAAGTCTGTGCAACTACTTTGTATCAAAGTGCTAGTGAATCCGACAAGTTGAAAGATATTGCAGTTGTCAATTGGATAACATGAATTTTAATAAAGTGTCTTGTGCTAAATAAATTTTTGATAATCATCATAGTGGCTTCTGAACCTTTTTTCCGCTAAACATCCTTAAAGTGACAGTGACTAAGGTGATATATATTAAGTTTGATGATATTACTATAATTTAAAAACACTCGCTAAACAAATATACATCAAATATACATATATACGTACATTAGATAATATTCAACATTGTGTAAGAAATAGTGTTAATTAATACCATAAATTATCCTCCATATACATTAGATAATATTCAACATTATGTAAGAAATAGTGTTAACTAATACCATAAATCGTCCTCCATATAATAAATAAATTTTTTTTTTATACAACACTTATATATCAAATAATAATGTTCCACATATATAATGAAAGTGTTTCAATATACTTTGATCGTATTCATCCAATTAGGTAAAAAATCTACTTTAACTACTTACATAACAATTAAATAATGTTTATATAAAATAAAGACAGATTAATTGATCCTAAGAGATTTATGTGTTGGATTTTATTTTGCCATATGGGAATGGTTTTTAATGAATATATTATTTTGAATCCTAATCGAAAACAAGATGGTATATATGGACTGTTATCAGGACATAAAATTTATCCAGATCTATTAATTCGCTATTTTAAATCACTACGGGAAGAGTTAATATTATCTAGCTTCATTTGAACCTAAAGAAAGGGCTTGTACAATACGGTTTCATTTAAGCCAGGAAATTTGGTGGCTTGCAGATTTATAATCCATTTAGTCTCTTTTTGCAAGAGCATCTTATCTATGTCACCTCCTCTTACATTGGGAGCAATGTGTTCTAAAGCATAGAAAGATATATATGAGGTGTCGAATCTATGACATGATCCTACATGAAGTGCTATTGGGGTGGAGATTTTGCCATTGATTATGGAATATATGTGTTGATATACACGTGTTCTAAATTCCTTTTTGGTTTTGCCTATGTAGAATTGGTTGCATTTGCACAGCATCAAATACACTACTCCGACCGAGCCGCAGTCAATTTCTCCTCGGATGTTGTACATCCGACCTGAGGGTAGTTTTACTTGTTTGCATTCCGCAATCCATGGGCATTGTGGACAGTTTCCACACTTCCATTGACCCTTCTTATGTATGATTTTTCGGTGGCAGAAATGGCTCTTAACCAGTTTGTCCTTTAGTGAGCTACTTTTTTTATATGTGAATGTAGGTTCGGATTTTAGGAATTTCTCTACTTTCGGGTCAGACAGGAGAATTGGGCAATTATCGCAGATGATTTGTTGAATGGTTTCAAATTGTGCGCAAAATGGTAAAATTTAATTTACTTTGTTTGTATCAAAGGTTTTACGTTTGGGTTTAAATAATGAATCTCGCTGACATTTCCTTGCTTTCTGATAGGCTCTTTTTAGACATTTGTGGCTATAACCTCTCTCCCGGAATCGTTCTGTTAGTTGCTTGGCTTGTATTTCAAAATCATTGATGTTGGAACAGTTTCGTTTCAATCTCAAATATTGTCCATAGGGAATACTGTATATTAACTGTTTCGGATGGTGACTGTTGAAATGAAGTAAGGAATTACCAGCTGTTGGTTTGCGGTATAAGGATGTCTCAATTGTATTTTCAAGGTTAATCTTGACAGAGATGTCTAGAAAGGGAAGTTCCGATTGTGATGTAGTATATGTAAACTTAAGATTCCCGATCTGTTGGTTGGAGCTCTTAGCGGGACAGCAGCAGTTCCCCGCAGGTATTTTTCAGCAAACAGACAATATACTGTATATGGTGCATCTTATACAATGGTGTTGCGGGTTTGAATATAAAAAATAATCTATTTTATATATATTAATATAGACATATCAGTATATTCTACCCGTAAATGAGGATATCTTGCAACTAGAGATGGCTCATATCACAACAGTTTGATTAAGAGACAGACCACATAAGCATTTCACAGTAATAATGTTTATAAACTAAACTATACATATAACAAGAAACATAATAACAAAACAATACAATAACATTTAAGACAATAAGACTATAAGACAATATGATATAGTTACATTGTAATACCTATATCTGTTCGGTGGGACAGCATTCCTCCTGCTAAGACCGCCCGCTGCCACTCTTGTGACCTCTAAGACTGACTATATTTATCTATAATTTCTAAGGAGGGTCAAAGGGGTGTCTTCCTTGACTCTTAGGGAGTTACCTGCATGCTCATTGGAAGGCTTATGTTTAGGTGGACACCCATAACTCAGACCACTAATTGTAATATTACTAATTAATACTAATTACCTCTAACTCTACAACTGGCTCTGTAAAGTCTGGTCTATGTTTATACTAATTTGCATGGACCCTTTGAAGTAGAGTTGAGGCCAGCAATATCTTGCCCCCTGTGGTGATGTGGTGCCACCCTGACCTGTAGATAAATAGGTTTCTTCTGGCTATTGTTGGGAGATTCTAATGAAATTAACATCTTATTGTGTACCAGATCTATTGTTTAGTGTTGAATGACTTGTAGACAGGCATGATACAGTGTGATACTAATATTTGTCTCTTAATGGAGATTAATCAAAAAACCCATATGCAACAAATGGAGCATCTAATAGTCCAAAAAAATACAGTAGGTCTGGGCTCTGACTGGGCCATTCAAAAACTTCCATTTTAGTTTGGTGAAGCCATTCTTTTGTTGACTTGCATGTATGCTTGGGGAGGTTGTCATGCTGAAAGGAAAATTTCTCTTCATCTTTCTTACAGTTGGCTGAAGGTTTTGGTAAGCGACTGGCATTTGGGTGAAAAGATGGATTAGCCAATAATTAATATAAATTTATGATCAGAAATAGATTAATTTTATTCTTCACGATGGACATTTTAAGTGATGCTGAATATTTGATCTCCTGAAGAAGCAAGATTGCGAAACACCTCTTTACCGTGACTCTCAACCAAGATGAGAAAATAATTTTCAGCACTGTGGAGCTCTTATATATTTGAAATGTTAGTGAATCTGATATAGGGAGAGACACATACTTGTTTAATCGTTTTTATAAGCCTATCTGAATTATCAATCATGTTTGCCGTACAAAAATAATAATAATATTTTTCATCTTTTTATTAAGTGTCTATTAAAATTTTGTCCCAAAGTACTAGGGACCACCCTTAGGTTGGAGATAAGTGAATGCTAATCCATCTCTTTCCCCTTTTTTTCCTGTTTATAAATACAATTGTTAAAATGTTGGCACAGACATCTTTCTTGGAGAAACAACAGTTTGGGTAAAATGGTATTTGGAACAGTTCATAATTTTATTCACCTTGACTAAAGCCCCAAAGCATGCTACTGCCACCACCATGCTTCACTATGGGGATGGTGTTCTTTTGGTTATGCAAGGAGTTGTTTGGACTTGGGGTAGGGTTGCCAGTCAAAAGCCCTTTCTTGCAGAGAACAACATCCAGGACCAGCTAAAATATCCAAGAACAAATGCATAAAGTTTCCCAACCCATTATGAGACACATAACAATAGTGATCATTTTAATTTAGTTCATACAGTTACTTTAAACTACACGGATAGGATCTGACTACCTCCAATGGAAGCAGAGTTGGTGGATCTATTTATTAAAGATTAATTTACCTGTTCATTCAATCGCAATAAAGACAGATAATGGACACATCTCTGAAGTACATATTTTAAGTTTATGTTTTTTTAAATAACGTTTTTGGGCAAATGTTTGAGTAAATTATGAAACTCAGAAAAATTGGAATGCCATTTTCGCCTATTGGTGGCATTTGTTCTCCATGGTGCTGTTACTATGTTTATAATTTGCTTGAGAGCATGAGTTTATATGGTTGGTTGCTATTAAAAACTATATGGGAACTGAGTAGTTCTTTCTATTTCCAAATTTGTAAAATTATATGAAAGTCCTTGAACATGGTATTGCCACAAAAATGCAAAGGAAGTGGGGTCAGGGGCTATGGAAATACCATCACACATCCAGATCCCTGCTTTCCATTATTATACCATTTTAGACCCCGTAACAGATTTTGGTGACAAAAAATGCTCAAAGGCTTTGTAAATTATTTAAAATGTAAAACACCAGTCTCACAAAATTAATATATAGTGATGGCCCAAAAGTACGTCTGGCGGACAGTTCGCAGCGAAAATAGCATGTTCACAGTTTGAAATACCGGCAAACATTGTGGGTGTTCCACCCCTCCCCTATACCTTAACATGGTGACAAAGTGCGACCCCTCACCCTATAGTCCGGTGGGACAGTACAGCCAATAACACTTTTTTCGCAGAGGACACCCCCCCTTATAAAAGAAGCAGCCCATTTTACATTTCTCATGTCTCTCCAGATAGGGAGAGCTGCTGCTGATTAAGGAATGGCTGAGCTGCTTTGCTATTATACTCCATCGAGTGATCTGTAACTATAGGGAAGGTATTATGCTACATGTAGTTCATCATTACTGAGTGACAAAAGTCCTTCTCTGGGGGTCGGTTATGCTGTATTATGCATTGCAGAGAGATCTTACTAAATGTGATACGCTGTAGAAGGTACTGTCAGGTAACTTTTGGCAAAACCTTTAATACAGATCCAGATTTTTTTGGCCATTAGACCTGAAGAAAACAGCATTTTGCTATTTTGGCTACAAATATAACCTGACCGGTTTTAGAAGTTTGCCCTCCATTAAGTCAATGGAGGGTTGCCGTGAACGTGTGAGCGGCGGGCATTTGTTGAAGTTCGATTCGCCTGTTCGAGAACAGCCACAGCTGATGTTCATCCATCACTATTAATATGCAGTTTTTGCGGAACTCCTTGGGATGCCGTCCTCCAGTTTGCAATCATCAGATACCTGTCCTCCGATGTACACAGTTTTCTAGCATGTATCCAGCCTCCAGTAATTGCACAATGACAATTTGGAAAAATTATCAGTTACTGGAGAACTCTGCTTGAGTATGGAAGCTGATAACTGCACACTGGAAGATGCCATCTCACATAACACATGGCCGTCAGTGATGTCATGGGGGAAGGGGGGGGGGGGGGGGGGGGGGGGGGGGGGGGGGGGTAGCCAGATTGCCAGTGAAAGGGGTGAAAAGTTAAACAATTTTGATTCATATCATTTATATACAGAGAAAAATACAATATTCACATTGTTTGGTTATTTCACTCTTGCTCTTCTCTATTCTTAGAATCTTACAAAATGGAATTCTATATTTGGTTAGCCAAATTTGATTATCTAAAGTATTTCTATATTTCTAAAGTAAAGTCTATATTTTTACTAACCAACACATCATATCTTAAAGAGCAATTTAAAAACCTTTCTTATTTAAGTTTTTCAATTTGAATTTTTTTTTTTATAAATGTTTTTGGAATGCGTTCATTACATAACAATTTAAACACAACGCTGAAAACAAACTATAATGAGAATGTATTGTAATCAGACTAGAATGTACTGTAATCAGACTAGAACAAGATTCCGAATGAACTTTGGATACCCTTCTTTCCACTTATGATTTTTTATTTTGGGCGATTACATTTCTCATTAAAAAGTTCTGTAAATAAATTATTTGATAACATATTTTTATGGAAACACTCTTAATCAATTGGTTACAGGACAAGAGCTTGGAAGGCAATTATTTTGCAAGAAGTGGATATTGAGCCAAGAATTCAGATCTACACCCAGATTTTTGATGACTATAGTTTTTCTTGTATATAAATAGGTGGGCTTAGGCCACACCCACTGGTAAACAATGAGTGCGGTGTGTGATGCAAACAAACATAATACAGTAGTTTGCATAGTTTGGTTTTCTAAAAGTAAGCATAAGACATGGTATACACCCTGAAACGTGTCCACAACGCCACCCGAGGTTTCTGGGATGGCATTGTGTAGACACAACCTAAAACATATTTAGCATTTGTGTGCAGTATTCCTCCTGTCTGTTATTAATGCAGATTTTACATTGAGCTCGGGTCTGATCAGGATGATGTAACATTTAAGGATGAAGATGCAGCCCAGGAGTCCAGCACTGGAGGACAAGATGGCGAAGACCTCCACAGCCACCATGTATTTCCCTTTGGTGCTGAGGTAGGCCGGGATGAAGGAGATCCAAACACTGCAGAAGACCAGCATGCTGAATGTGATGTACTGAGCTTCATTGAACATGTCTGGAAGTTTCCTGGCTAAAAATGCCACAATAAAGCAGAACCCAGCCAGACCTCCTATGTAGCCAAACATAATGTAGAAAGCAGTGACAGAGCCCTCACTACATTGTAATATCATCTTCCCCACCTCTACCTGGGTGTTATATTCTGGGAATGGTGGAGAAAGGGTTAGCCAGATAATACAGAGCACAACCTGTCTAAAGGAGCAGATGATCAGAACAGATGTTGGGAAATGTTTTCCCAGAAATCTCTTCATTCTCATGTCTGGTTTGGTGGCTCTGAAGGCCAAGATGACAGTGACTGTTTTGGCCAAAACTGAAAAAACAGCAATTGTGAAAATATTTCCAAAAACAACTTGTCTGAGGAGACAGGAGATCCTAGTGGGACGTCCGATGAACAGCAGAGGACATAGACATGAAGAGATCAGTGAGAGGAGGAGGATGAAGCTGAGGGTCTGGTTATTGGCTTTTACAATTGCAGTTTCCTTGTACTTGATGAATACAACCAACACTGCAATTGGTGCAATGCAGAGAAACAGAGAGATAACAACCAGAGATAGTCCAAGAGATTCAGTATAAGACAAATACTCAACTGTTCTACGAACACAAGTGTCTCTTCTGTCATTTTACCAGTGGTCTTCTGGGCATTGCAAACAACTTTCTGTATCTGCAGACAGGAAAAGGAAGAATACACTTTAGGCACATTTTGTGAAGTGAAACATTCACTGATCACACAGACCTGCAACTAAAAAGCTGTTTGATTATTTTAAGCAAATTTCCATGTATTTCGATGTGCTGAAAGCAAATAAAATATAGAAAATATAGAAAAAAATGCAAAATTGTCTTCAAAGTTTTGGTATTTTTTTTATGGGTTTTAGTCCAAATTTCTATTAATTAATTCACATTAATATATTTAAGATAAAAATGGCAAAAAACCTTAAAGGGGTTGTCTGAGTTAGGTTAAAAAAAAACCTTCATCTTCATGGTGCAGACATCGGTAAAAAAAGTTGGCCCAGGAAAAAGTTTGCTTACTTTGCCCAGGAAGACAAGTTGGTTCATGCATTGATGATTGATTGGCAAGTGTGGGTGGTTTTAAGGTTTCGTGATGCTGCTTGGGCAATAAACTGGGTATACCACATACCCTTGTTTTCTGTGTCTATGGGACAGTCAAGACTGACAAAATCACTGGACCAACAAGAGTTGGCAGGCAAAGGATGCTAACAGTCGGTTAAAAAATGTCCTTCAAGAAACTTTGATACTCTCCCATAAAGTTCTACCACCTCTCCACCTAAAATTTGGATTGATGAAGCAAATTGTAAAATCAATTCTAAGAGATGGAGAATGCTTCAAATACTTATAATAGTTAACAAACTTCCAGTTCTGCCGGAGGCAAAATTGAAGGAAGGTGTGTTTGTCGGTCCATACATTAGAAGGCTTATAGTTGATCAAGAGTTTGTCAATACCACGATGGATCGTCAAAAAGAAGGGTGGATTGCATTAAAAAAAGACATACAGGAATTTTTAGGCAATAACAAAGATCATCACTACAAAATAATTGTTGGACTTATGCTGAAAGCATTTCATTTCGAAAGCAGAAGATAGCCTCAGTGTGGACATGCCTGAGCTCCCTGTGGCCTTCCAACTCCTGCTATGGACCCTGCCATTCAAGGGAGATCTCACAGCCCTGGCCAACCGCATGGAGGCCTCATGGCAGAGAGACCTGCTTCCCCTGCAGAAAACAGTTTCCGACTTAGGCACGCGCCTGGACACTCTGGACACTGCCCAGACAGAATTGACCAAATGACTTTGGTGACCGACTGGAATCCTCCATGGCCAACCAAAACCGCAAAATGGCGGACATGCAGCTGAAACAAGAGGACAGTGAGGACAGGGGTCTCCCCAAGGCCACATCCCCAGCCCTCCTGAATGCTACCATCCAAGCTCTGTTTGGCTCCCTCCTGGGGGACAATAACCCAGACGATATCGAAATCGTCAGAGTCTACCATGCTGCCGACCGCTGCCAGCACTCTCGGTGAGGATCTCTCCCCCCCCTGCAGG
>CM070035.1:3775186-3791442 GCA_036250615.1 Ptychadena robeensis
CCATACTGGGACCCGTTGGAGTCTCCCAACACACCACTGAACTGATTCCACCATGGAACTGTAAGCTCCTGCCAGCTGAGACTTTTGGATCCTTGCCCCCCCTTGCTCCCCTGACAAAAAAATCCAAAGGTGTCTCCACCTTAATTTCTAAAAAAATTCCATGGTGACATAGATGTCTTGCCGGACTCGGATGGCAGATGGCTGTGTGTTTAGGGCACGATAGATGACCAGACAATCACGTTGGTAAATGTGTACTTCACGAACTCCAACCAGATTCCGTTTCTGGAGCAATTACGGACCTCCATCTCCACCTTCACGGAGGGCATAATTCTCATGGGTGGGGACTTTAACTTCACTCTAGAACCCAATTAGACAACTCCCGTAAAGCTTCCACTCTCATGCAGTACCTCATGGTAGACATGTGGAGGATCCACCACCCTTCAGACCGTGACTACACCTACTTTTCCCCTACTTTTACAGGACGTATTCCCGAATTGACTTCTTCCTGACCTCCCATTCCCACCTCCCTCTCATCACCGAATCCATGATTGGCAACATTGCCATATCAGACCACGCCCCCATCTCTGTCTCCCTCCTCCTCCAACCCCAAACTGCGACCCCCCTGGAACTGGAGACTGAACAAGTCGCTGCTCTCCAACCCTGAGACTCTCAAAAAGATCCGAAGAGATCTCGTACAATACTTCCAGGCCAATACGACCACTGACTCCGATCCCCACATGATCTGGGAAGCCCACAAGGCTTTCATAAGGGGCACCCTGCTCAAACTCTGGTCCCGACCGAAACGTAAATGACTGCAGGACGTTTCTCATACATTAGAACTAGAACAGTCACACAAACGCTCCCCTACAGAGGACCAACTGACTGAACTGACACGACTACGACTGGCCCTTAAATCCCTACTGCTCTCCAAAGAAAAGTATTCTCTTCTTCACTGCAAAAGATACTTCTATGAATACTCTAACCATTGTAGCAAATCCTTAGCCCAAGCCCTAAGAACAAAGAGAGCTTAAACCTACATACCCAACATACTTGACGACAATGGCTCCAAACTCCACCTTCTCCGTGACATCTCCCAAACTTTCCAAAAATTTTACCACACACTGTACAACATCACAACCAAATCCCCCGACAGTTGACAAACAGGCTTGAATCCTGAAATACTTGACAGAATCTGGCACCCCCTCCTTAGCCCATCTATCTCCTTGGCCCTGGAAACTCCCTTAACCCAACAAGAACTTCATTAGGCGATAGCTTCAATGAAATCCCGCAAAGCCCCAGGTCCAGATGGCTACACGCTATCTTACTACAGGAAATTCGAAGACAAACTCACCGTTTCTCAATGCCTTCAACTTGAAGTCCAACTTCAATGCGCCAGCTACCACACTATTAGTCTCCTGAATATTGATCTCAAACTCTTTGCTAAGATCCTTTCAAGCAGACTTCATAAACATCTCCACCACATCATCCACACAGACCTAGTGGGCTTTATGCCACACATGGAGGCGAGAGACGGCACTATCCGGGTCCTCAATCTTATACACCATATCAAGAAATCGAACACCCAAGCTTTTCTGCTGTCAACTGACGTGGAAAAAGCTTTCGTTAGAGTTGACTGGGATTTCTTGCGTCTCACACTTTCCCACATTGGTCTTGGCCCTAACATGCACTCCTGGATATCCTCCCTATATTCCAACCCCTCTGCCTGGATACTAGTAAATGGCACGTTCTCCGACCCCTTCCCTATTACTAACGGCACCCGACAGGGCTGCCCCCTTTCCCCTTTAATTTTTGCCCTCACCCTGGAACCATTCCTGCGCACCATTCACAACCAGGATGACATTAAGGGGATCCAGATCAGTCACGACACACACAAGGTGTCGGCCTATGCTGACGACCTCTTATTCCTCCTCAGTTCACCCCACATCTCCCTCCCCAATCTGGTTTGGGAGTTTAGATGCTACGGTTCCCTATCCAATTTTCTCATAAACTGTCAAAAATCTATTGCCTTCAACATCACACTTCCCACGTCCTCTGTTGCTAGCCATACGTAGGAATACAGATTCCACACGACCTGACTCAGACTTACGTTCTTAACCTCCCTCCTTACTGACCTCACTCCGTAAAGACCTGGACAAATGGAAACTCCTACACTTCTCTTGGACAGGTAGATGCCAGAATGTTCTCCCCAGGCTATTATACCTGCTTTAAGCTATGCCCATTTCTATTCCAGAAGCGTTTTTCAAATCCATTCGCTCTTTGATCAAAACATTTGTGTGGGGTGACCGCCCCCCAGGATCCAACATTCCACCCTCAGGAGAGCCTACAAGAACGGTGGCTTGGGCCTAACTGACTTATATTGAATGAATTATCTTACTGGGCTGTTCACCTGGCACGCCTCCTGCACTGGAACAGACCGGGGGTCTACAAGCGGTGGGTCCAAATGGACAAAGCTCTTTTACCCCTCACTCTCTGCCGCCTGCCGTGGCTTCTCTTGCCTGCCCCTCGGGAGGCGCGCCAGCACCCTCTAATTAACACCACCTTTTCGATTTGTAGACAGATCTTTCACAACACAGATCTCTCCCCTTCCCTATCTCCCCTTACACCTATTCTCCTTGACCTGTCCTTCACCCCCTCCCAGACAGACCCGATCCTAGCCAGGCTTTGCTCTGACAGACATTTCCACCCATTATCCATGGCGCAAGATGGCAAATGGTTCTCTGCCGCTGACATCCTCGCAAGCCCTGGAACCGAGTCCCTGGAATTGTGGAGAGCGTGTCAACTGGCACACTATCTATCCTCCTTGCCTCCTCCCCTGACTTTGGACAGACGCCTCACCCCCTTTGAACAGAAATGTGTGAAGGAAGGTGACCTCCAACATACCCTATCTCTAACTTACAACCTCCTCTTGGACTCACGCTCGTTAACTCCTTCTTTCATCTCAAAATGGGAAATAGACCTATCCATCCAGCTCTCACCGCCTGAAATAGCCAGGGTCTGCTCCCTCTCTATGAGATCCTCGAAGTACCAGGAGTCAGGATATAAAATACTATCCAGATGGTACCGCACCCCCAAACTCCTCCACTCCTTCCTCCCCACCGTCCCAAGCAACTGTTGGAGATGTGACTCCCCAGATGCCGCCACCCTTTCACATCTTTTGGACGTGCCCACCCCTTTATTCCTTCTGGTCCCAGGTGCATGACATCTGCCGCACACTCTCAGACCTTGCGTTCCCGGACTCACCAGCCTTCTTCCTCCTCCATCACTCGGACTTACCCCTCTTAATGTACAGACATTCCCTGCTCATAAACTTAGTCAATGGGGCTAGGGTCTGCATCCCAGCAGTGTGGAAATCCCCTTCCCCTCCCACGATAGCACAATGGTTTCACAGGGTTGCAGATATTCACAGGATGGAAGACCTCACAAGCTCCATTAAAGGGACGGAGGAGAAATTTTGGAAGGTATGGACCTCTTGGGAGCAGCTTGTGACATCTGGCGACCTTGCTCCCATCCTGCACAACTACAGCCCACCTGGAAAGGGAGCACCCCCCCCCCACCCTGCCTTCTTTTTCCTCTCTCCCTCTCTCTCCTCCTTCTCCCTCTCTCCCACCACCATTTGCTCCCCCTCTAAGCTCACCCCCAACCTCTAATTTACTTCCCTACCTGTCTATTTACTTAATTTTTCAACTTTTCCTATTTTCCCATTTGCCTCCCAATGGATCCTTTCCCCATATGCCTCCTCTGAAGCGATCCAGCCTACCTAGCCAGCCCAGGCACCTCCTATTGTCTACGGTCATATACTCCCCCCTCTTAACCTCCACTCGGAGATCTCCTTCATACTACACACCTGGATTCTCATAGAGCTACCCGGAGATCTCCGCACAGCCTCCCCACCCCCACTCGACAATCGTTGTGTAACCAAGGTCTCCATCGGCAGAACCCCAAAACAAAAAAAAAGTAAATGCACCAAAAGCAGACTCACAGGGAAGAAGAATCCATTTTAGTGTGTGTAGGTGAGCTCATTTCAGTTAAAAAAAAAATTTTCATGAAAAAAATTTCATACAACTTTCATTATATAAGTCTATTTCCATTAATTTTGACAGATGAATAGCCAACAGATGACTTTCATTGTTAATCATGTACAAGAATTGGTCAAAGTGATGACACCTTTGCTGTCCCTGACATCTTTGGGTCCCCATACACCTTAAGATTTCTCTGTCAGATTTCCTTTAGATCTCCTTTTGTTTTACCAAAACCATGTAATATGAGGGACTTTCTAACAATCAAGTCTACCTGTGTTCAATCGCAGAGGACCGGGCACTACATAGTTGTTGGTAGATCTAAAGGATATCTGACAGAGAAATCCGAAGGTCCCCACACACGCAACGAGCAGCGGCCGATTTTGATGCCGACAGTTGTGTGTGGGCGCTCACGGCCGCCCACATGGGGCGACAGATGCCAGAAGGTTAATTCCTAGGGGCAATGATGCTTTCTCTATATTTTTCTATATTTTTCTCATTTAGAAAACTCCACTATGTGACTTACATTTCCCACCCTCGGCTTATACTTGAGTCGAAAAGTTTTTTCCAGTTTTTGTAGATACAATTAGGTACCTCAGCTTCTACTTGGGTTGGCTTATACTCGAATATATTTTTTTTTCTTATTGGATGCATGGGGGGGGGGGGGGGGGGGGGGTGGTGGGGCCTGGGTTGGAAAATCCATAACTGACTGTTCTGCACCATCTGACTGTAAGTTGATGGCCCACACTTTGCTTCCATGTTAAGTATGGTAGGCGGGATCGAACATCCTCGGTCAGCAAATGGCAAACACAAGATGTTTGTGTTGAAACTGTTTGGCCATCTCTTCTTATACTCGTCCTGTGTTATGTTTTCTTTCCTACATGTCCTTTTCCACTTCATAGGATGTGGCCCATTGCTCATATCTCTCTTCTGCCTAATTTGTATGCCATTGGCTTTTTCCTTTCTCTCCCTTGCCAAAAGTCCTTTCCCTCCTGACACCTATTTGGTTCCCCTTTATTCAGCTTTAACATTTCCTTTCCCCCCAAGCATATGCCAAATTCAAACTAAAATGTAAAGATAACCCTGCATATTGTCGGACTTATCTCACTAATTTTGGGAATTGATTGTTGCCCACCTAGAGATACCCTCCCCCCCTAAAAAAAAACTATTAAAGAAAATATCAATCCAAGGCACATTCTTTTTTGGTCGATCACTGTTAATTTGGATGGAGCCCCTCGATCGGTTAGGGCACAAATCTAGCATCGGTTAACCAAGGTGGTGTGCACTGCGATCATTGTACACTCGATCATGCAATAATCGCAGTGGCATCCTGGCTATGGCTAGTAGCTTCATAACTCATGCAAACTTTTACTGAACCTCTACCTTCTCAAGTTTACAATTGGTTAGAGTTAGTGGTCTCACTTTACATGATGATAACTGGAAATCTTGTTCTCAAAATGCTTTATCCTATTAACCTCCTGGGCGATATGCCCGAAGCCAGTTCGGGCGCAGTTCGATCTTGAATCAAACTGCACCTGTGCCGGGATCGGGCACAAACGCCTGTTCTCTGTTTGCCTGCAGCTCTTCTACTGTCTAATTGACACTGGCGGTGTGTAGAGGGCTAGGCAGAGAGCCGGCAATCGGAGGGGGAAACGGCTTTTCGTTTCATAAAAAATGGCTCGAAAAGCCCATAACACCCAGGATTAAGTTACTGGAATATGGACCCTGTTAGGCTATCCAAATATATCCTGGGTGTTTCAAGTACCTGTTTTGGGGGATTGTGGTGGGGAAGGTACTTACCTCAACATCTGGCATCATGCGAGATGTTCGCAATATCAGCAAACATATTGTCATGCCTAAATCATGTTTAGTTACCGTTTAACTACTGATCTTTGCCATACTTAATATTTAAAGAGATGGAGTATCTAGAGCAAGCGTGGGCAATTTTTTTAATCCGGACCTTTGTCACCTTGTTGTCAAGACACTCTGGCTCCTGTCCACTCATTCTCTGCAATAAGTGGAGATAATGCCTAGAGGATGATTATAAAGGTCTCCAACTAGAGGCCGTAGTTTACTTGGATTTGCTATACAAAGCCGAATTTTTTATTTATATGAATTTTTCAAATATCTTTTTTCTTTTATAATCTCCCTGGCAATCAGTATAATTGTTACTTTTTTCTTTATTCAGTATTTATTGTTCAGTTTTGGGGTGACATTTCTAGTACACTAATATTCATATGGCAAGAATACTAGGTCCACTATGTTTTTGTGGACATTTCTAGACCAGTCAAAATTTTCAGCACCATTATACCTGGTCATGTGAATTTTTGTGGACATTCTAGACCAGTTAAAATATTTTGCACCATTATACAAGATCCTGTGAATTTATGTGAACATTTCTAGACCAGTTAAATGTAGCTTTCACATCTGCATTGTATAAAATGTTTTTAAAATGAAAATGGTGAGCATTAAGGGATAGGGAAGTGGTTGTGATGCTGATTGTGCATGCAGAGGCCAAGGCCCTAGGTGCAAGGAAGTGCCTGCTGCCAGTGCAGCAGAAAAAAATGACTGCTCCCAGCTTCATGTCCAAGCTAGCTGGCCAGTGCAGAACAACACTGTCCAAGTCTGGCCACTGCGAACAGTTGGTTGATTGTATTGCAGAAGATAGTGGTTCCAGTCAGTTGATCACCACCTTCTACAAGGTGTCTGTAGCCAAGACCCTGGTCAAGGAAATCTTCTCTCTGATCATCCTTCCTTCCACCATGTAGAGGCTTGCCAAACCAGTGATCCCACACTTGGATATTCCGAGGAGCACTTTACACCACCACAATTATGTTTGGCCCTATCCAGCACGCTGGAGGAGGGACCTGAGATATTGTGTCCTAATTCCCAACGTCTTGACCCTTCACAATCCCAAGCAGATGGTGGTGGTGATCGATGATGATGAGACACAATTGCTGTAACATTGCACAGCAATGAATAAAGCTAATTTTTTTCTTCAGATTTCCACACACAATTAGCTGATATTTAGCAAATATATTAGCAATTTGAATATATAAGCTCAACACTATTGTAGCAATGAGACCGTGTGGTCCTGCTGAGTGTGATGATGGGACTGGGCAGCGGCAATGAAAGTCTTGGAGACAGAAGTGTAGATGCTGTTGAACTTTATTGAACTTGGCAAGTCTTCTATGGGAGAGAGGGTAAGGGAGCAGGTATGGCTGACCACTGGGACCCCAGACTGACAGCAGGACACCTCTCTGGACACTCTTCTCTCTGGACACCGACTTTGCTATATGGACTTATCCTGAACAGACTCCTCTTGACACACTCCTCTGTATAGACTTCTCTTGACCCTTGACCTTGACCTCAGCTGACAGCTTTGCCTTTCTTCCTAACCTTCCCCTGGCTCACCATCAGGTAGACAGGTTAGCTTGACTCTTCTGACTGGACCTTGGTGCCCGATTTCTCATTCTCCCTTCCCCTGTAGTTCCTCGACCTCAGGCGACGGTCTCCAGGAATCATTCCTCTCCGGCAGCATCTCTATCACAGCTCTCAGTTTGGCAAAGGCAGGCTGGGCCTTGTAGTGCATCCCTCTTGCAGCAGGAGTTCAGCTCTGGCTCCGGGCTGACTTTAAATCTCTACCCAGGGATGCAGAGGCCCAGAGAGGGAGCTCTGGGCCCTTAGGAACTGGAAACAGGAAACTGGCAATGCCTCAGACCCTACAGGCCCCAGGAGGGGGGACACCCTGGTCCACGGAATACTGACCTGAGAGAGCTGAACCTTTTTTATACCTTTGACACACCCCCCCCAACAGCCCAGAGGATACTCATGTTCCCTCCAAAATGTTTGCAAATTAATGGCAGGGCTGCTGTTTGTTCACTAGCTGAAAGGTCATCTCCATGCATAACAGACTTGATGACCTTTCCCGCCTATAAGTCTGAGGGAATGTACAGGCTGCACCTGCCAAGAGAAACCAGTTACCCTCAACTCACTCAAGTTAACCCTTTACCTCACTTACTCTAGCACCCATAGGGGGCTACCTATTTTTGAACTGTGCCACACACCTGTCGTTGTCCCATTGCTTCCCTGCAGCACCCTCATCTGGTTTGATGGTAGGTGCACACCTTTTATTATCCTCCATAGATGTTTCAATGGATTCAGTCGGGGCCTGTCTGAAGATGACCTTCGTTACAGTTTGATTCAAGAGGGCGCTCTAAAGCAGTGACCATAATGAAAGCATCACCAACTTTACACACTCCATTCACACGCCTGGACCTTGTAACAGCTAATAAGTACATTACCCAGCAAATGGGCTACATGTTGAATGAGGATTTTTTATTTAGGGTCCCGTCTCATTTTTTGTTTTCAGGGTTTTAGACATTAAAGCTAAGGTGATCTCTCTATTCTTCCATCAGACCAAAACATGGTCATTCGGGATGAAATTTTTTTACCTTCCAAGTTTGCACTGTGTGTATTTCTTTTAAAGCAATTCGTAATGAATGGATCACTCACATCTTTTTATTGCCATGCCAGGTTCTATTTTTTTTTTCATCGGTTTATTTACATACACGTAGGACATTGTTTTTGCACTGAGAGAATCCTAAAGAAAGTAATCGCAACACCCATTGCAGTTTATTTCCCTGTCCATTAATAATGCAGATCTTACATTGAGCTCGGGTCTAATCAAGAGACGATTGTAACATTTAGGGATGAAGATGCATCCCATGTCCGCCTGGAGAACAAGATGGCAACAGACTTCCCAGGCCACCATGTACTTCTTGGTGCTGAGTAGGCCCGGATAAGGTAGATCCAAAACACTGCAGAAGACAGCTTCTGAAGTGATGTACTGAGGCTTCATTGAACATGTCTGGAATTTTCCTGGCTAAAAATGCCACATAAAGCTGAACCCCAGCCAGACCTCTATGTAGCCAATCAGAATGTAGAAGCATTGACAGAGCCCTCATTACATGGTAATATCCATCTTCCCCTCCTCTACCTGGGTGTTATATTCTGGGAATGGTGGAGAAAGGGTAGCCAGATGGTACAGAGCACAACCGTCCAATGAGCAATGATCATAACAGATGTTGGGAAATGTTTTCCCAGGAACATCTTCATTCCATGTCTGTTTTGGGGCTCTTGAAGGCCCAATATGACGGTGAGCGGTTTTTTGCCACACGGAAGAAACAGCAATGGTGACAAATGTTTTCCAAAAACGACTTTGTCTGAGGAAACAGGATATCCTGGTTGGGGACGTCCTATTAACATCAAGGACTAGAGATGAGAAGATCAGTGAGAGTGATGAGGTGAAGCTGAGGGTCTGGTTATTGGCTTTTACAATTGCAGTTTCCTTGTACTTTATGTATACAAGCAACACTACAATTAGTGCAATGCCGAGCAACAGAGAGATAACAACCAGAGATAGTCCAAGTGATTCCGTATAAGACAGATACTCAACCTTTCTAAGAACACAAGTGTCTCTTCTGTCATTGGACCAGTGGTCTTCTGGACATCGCATACAATTTTCTGTATCTATAAACAAAGGAAAAGGAAAAATACATTTTAAGCGTATTTGATTAGGTGAAATATTTACTGATAAAAAAATCTATCTGTTGCATTGGTTGAAATATCAAAAAGGCTGAGGCTCCACTTTGTTTTTGCAGAAATGTGACAAAACATAGTGACAGCATCTTTATTATGCATCCCATGAATTCGTCCCATTACAGTTTCATCGACTGATATAATTGGCGAATGATTTGCTTTTTCCTAGGTGATATTTTAGTGTACACCTATGAATTGCTCCCTTAAAAGCAAATATTTCTCTTGCAGTTATGCAGTTACAAGGGTAGCTGGTGGACAGTTTGCATGGAGTGGGGATGAATGTCAACCTGTGTTTTGAGTTGCAATGCAGGACTCCAATATTGTACCTAAAGTTCAAGCAATTTTCCAAAAAACACCACCCAGGAAAATAAAAAGATATGGGTTTATTAAGTTATTTTATTATAAGAGATATATATCAGGCCTACAGTACAAACCTAACAAAATCAATTTGAATTTATAAATTGATCCAAGAGAATATATTTATTCACTTAATATTTGCAAAAAATTTGAGAATTTGTGATCTCCAGTCATTATTACCATATTTTTCGGACTATAAGACGCACCCAGTTTTTAGAGCAGAAAACCAGAAAAAAAATATTTTTAGTTTTCACATCAATTGGGTTAATGCAGTAGATTAAATTAATGCAATATTCAATCCAGCCAGTAGATGTCACTAGCAGCAGTACACTCACAGCACAACACCATCTTCCTCCCTGACTGGAAGGGGGAGGGGCTGCCCAGTCCTCTACTCTGCTCTCCTGATCTTGCTGTTCCTGTTTTCATGGGAGCTGCAGAGTGATTGCAGTTTCCACGGACACGGAGAGAGGGATAGATGGCAGTTCATCTATCCCTCTCTTCATTGCTTATGCCAGCAGGGCTCTGTTGGCATAAGCAATTATACAGTTCAGATGGGAGATCCAGACACCGGCCGGCATCTCTCATCTTGACTGCTACCCGGCTAATCTCCTTGCCAAAAGAGCTGGCGTGAACACACTAGGGCGCGGGGCATCGGACCCTCGCGCATTTGGACCATAAGACGCAGGCACTTTTCCTCCCAGATTTTGGGGGTGAAAAGGTGCGTCTTATAATCCGAAAAATAAGATTTTTGTTTTTGTTGTTCTATTAATTCCTCTATTAGATTATTCACTTGATTCCAGAACATGTGTATGTTCGGACTAACCAGAATATATGATCCAGTGTACCTTTCTGGATCTGGCATCTCCAACATTTGCATGTCATTTACAGTAGCTAAATCATCTGACATGAAATGTCACTGACCGGTCTGGTTGGAGATCTCTCCCTCTACACAGGGTACGCAGTCATAGCAGCACCTTGGCCGTCCTTCTTGGGGGACTTTCCTGTACCCGGGGAGGCAGCTCTCACTGCACACCGAGCGAGTCTGAAGTAAAAAATAAAGATATAACTGGACATAAATTAAAATGTAATATAAATATATTTCTAGATAATGGATGGAAATGTTGGATTGGGATGCTTTTTTTACAATATATAAATCTCCAATAATATAATAATCATAACAAGCCCCAACACTTTAACATATCTTTTGCAAAATAAACCTCAAAAATGTGGCCACAAGCAGTGCTCAACTCCTTTTTGTAGTACAGGCACGAATAAAACAACAAACATAAAAAGGAATTGATGATGTAAGGAAATGTGATAGAGAGGAGAGGGGAGAAAAGAAAATAAGAGATGTGCAGTGGGTAGGGAATAGGTGAACATTAATAGCATCTTCCTTTTTCTCTGTGTCAGTATGTGCCAAATGCAAGGGAGAAGGCGCAGTTGGATCTAAGACTTAAGTCCCCAATATACGTATAGATTGTGTCCCGATGTTTTGGCCTATCTACCGTGCGTGATGACATAATCATGCGCGGTCAATCGGCCGAAACATTGGGACACAATCGGCCCAGGCACCCTTTGTGTGCCAGCGCTGTCCGGCGGGTCTTTCTAGCTGCTTGTGCCGTCAGCTAGGGAGACCCGGCAAACAGCATCTAGCCGGCTGTGCTGTGTGCCAGTCTAGAGGGAAAGTAGCTGCTCCCCCCCTCAGAAGCAGACAGCTTATTCCTCAACACAAAGCTTAGGAAAAGACATACTTTAGACTGGGACATTGTGTCCCTATCAAAAGTATCAGATCTATCTAAGAATTACGGACATATATCAGCAGACACATTTTGGGTATCAGTCTATCAGCATGGCACATTTTGGGTATGAGTCTATTAGCATGATACATTTTGGATATGAGTCTATCTAGCAGAAGCCTGGAGGTTTTGTGCCATTGTTGACTGGTATTTGGAACCGTTCATTATTTCCCTCTGTGTTAACTTAGGCCCCAGTTCCAGCCAAAGAAAAACAGCCCTAAAGCATGATGCTGCCACCACCATGCTTCATTGTGGGTATGGTTAGCTTATGTTTTTCTGCGCATAGTAGACCAACAGAGATGGGATGTTCTGTTTCACAATAACCAGGAGCAGTAAGAAAAAAGACACTGGATTTTAGGAAGTATAAATTTGCAAAAGACAAAGGGGGTCAGTAAGTAAGGTGTAAAGCATAACTGCACTTTTTTCAGTTCACTCATATTTTAAACAAAAATTCACCTTCACATATCTGGGATGCCAATGAATTTCACTGTCATTTATCAAAAACTGGTCACAGCCAACCATTTCATGAAAATACCCGACTTGTTTCTCTATAAGAGTCTTATTAGATATAACAAAGTGATTGATCAAGTCAAATCTTGCAGTAGAACTTCTGTTTTCATTAAAGGAAATTAAATCCCCTCCGGGAGTTGTAAAATTAACTTCTTTTAAGAATCGAATGAGCTACAAGAGAAGAAGAGTTACGCCGGACAAGGCTTGAAAAAACTTTAAGGGGAACTATAGCTTTGCAAAGAATACCAGAAAATTGTATCATACTTGTCTTGTGAAAATTGTATCAGACTTGTGGGTAGTCCCTCCCCCTACCCTCATTGGACCAGGTAACTATAAATGTTGACCCTCAACCCTGGCCAGGTGTTTCATACCTAGACTCTCAGCCAGGCGGGAGTGTGTCTGACACTCAGCCAGGCGGGAGTGTGTCTGGAAAGGAAAATTACAGCAGTATGATACAATTTTCTGGTATTCCTGATGGCTGCATGTCTTCCCACTTGTGGGAAAATGTATTTGATGCATAGAAGACAACTGAGGCTGAGGTTAAGAGACAGGTCCACTAGATAGTGGGAGATAAAGGTATTGGGAAACCACGAGGACGCCACTTTTCACCATGTAAAAAGCCATCCGGGGGCGTGGCCTAGCGGCGAAAGAGCAAGAAGTGCTTCTCTGGAGCTCCGTGGGGGACACCACGAATCCCCTTTAATCCGGGCGATTATACACCTAAAACGACCCCCCCGGTACGTTGGGGCTAACGGGGACGACGACCCAGATAATTTGGAGACCCTCGTGGTAACCAGACGTGAATTCTTCGGCGCGGCCCAAAATCGAGGCCGAGGCTTGGGCTGAGGCCTAACCTTCCGGCGGACATATCTCGGCGAGTGGGCCTCAAATAAAGATACCAGCGGCACCGGAGGGGCTCTTACACGGAGGGGCACCCACCGGCAGTGTTCCGAACTTTCCGACGCCGGGATTGATCTGCAGCCAGAGGCCGGGGATCGGGCCTAGTCCGGATCGTGCAGAGCGGCCCAAAACAGATACAGAGGACGGGAACCAGGGGAGGCACTAGAGCGGAGTGAGTACCACCGACTTTCCCAGCTCCCCCATTCATCTAGGCCCTTCCAAGGACCGTGCTGTGCAGACTGCCCCCAAATATAGGCCGCGGCTCCGGCCTGCATCGGCCCGACTGGAGGGCCTCCAGGCTCTGTACTTTCACCCCGGACACTATAAGCAACACTCGTTGGAGGCCTTGGGATTGCCTCACACATTTGGGGTGCTTCTCAGACCAAGGGCTGCCCTCACCCATAGGAGGATATCAGAAATTTAGCCTGGGACTTGGGCCTCAGCAGACCTCCTGATCTATTGGGAGGGAGGTGCACCCACCATTCCTCCTCAACCTTATACGCACACAACCTAACATAAGGGGCGTCCTCCCCATCGAACCCACATCGTGAGTGATACGAGAAGTACTAAGCACGGGCACCCTCAGTAGAGACGGACTGCTTCCAGTTGTATGTCACCTAGCCCAGACCTGAGGCAACTCTGTGAACGAGTTACACATACTCCTACTCCTACAAGTATTTTCACCTACGAATTTTCCTGTTCGGGTGGTCACCCAATCGGGGTATGATTGTCACGTAAACTATTAAAGCGACAAGTGAGAGAACTACGCACCTATTCAAAGCACTATGGGAAAAATAGGCAAGCAGCAAGAATACTACACACAAAAGAGACAAGCGCCAACTAAACATATTCCAGAAATGTTCCGTCACTCTAATGTGGACAGACCGCCAAGATCCCCGGGGTCTGATTCAGCAGTGTCAGGCCATGAGGACTTTGTCAGTAGATCGCCGAAATCCTCTAACCACTATGATGACCAAGTCATCAGCAGATCGGATCTAAAGTCCTTCTCAGATGAGATCAAATCAGATATAAAAGCGGCACTCTCCTCAGCCATATCAGACCTCAAAACCGATATTCGAGCCATTTCCTCAAAAGTCAATGAGCTCGAGATGCGTCAGACCCACCAAGACAAAAAAATACAAGACCTTAATGAAAGGATGGACGGATATGACCTTAACAAAATAGAGGTTAACAGATATCTCGAAGACCTTGATAACAGGGGCAGGAGACATAATTTGAGACTAAGAGGTATCCCAGAAGCGATTGAGCCGCCCCAACTTCCTGAAGCGGTCCAGTCCCTCTTCAATGAATTGCTGGATAGACCAAGGGAATCCCCAATTCTTTTTGAACGAATTCACAGGGCACTCCGTCCTACGGAGACGCGGACCCTCCTAGGGACGTCATCTGCTGCATACCTGATTACCAATTGAAAGAAGCAGTGGTACAAAAAATGCGTGTGCAAGACACGCTAACCCTCAACGGATCGACGATCACCATATTTCAGGACCTGTCTCCAACAACGCTGAAAAACAGGAGAGCTCTGCGACCCCTTCTATCCATCCTAAGGGAGAGACACATTAAATACAGATGGAGATTCCCGTTTGCCCTTTCAGTACTGAAAGATGATCGAAATCTTCTACTCAGAGTCCCGGCGGACCTGGTGAACTTCTGTGACCAACTCCAAATTCCAATCCCAAGCCTCCCAGAGTGGTACGCTGACTACATTCAACAGAAAAAGGAAGAGGCACAACCTCACAACTCAAGCCGAGCAACTCCAAGACCTAAAGGCACTCACACTCCGTCATCCTCAAGAGGAAGAAGGGACTTGGAAAGGATCACATCCCCGGGCTATCATCGCTCTCCCATGCGAGACTCCAGACGGTCACTCCTTTAATAGGGCCATTTGATTTATCCGCCTGAACCCATTGATGCTGCAGATACGGCAGATACCCTACCCTCAACGAACTGATAAGTACATGTGTTTTCTATGCTTTTATAGTAACTGCTACTAATGTGAGGCTTGCTGAGATGTTTCTATTTATCCAGTGGTAAGCTATGCTTGTTTAGCACACAAATTCAAACTATTAACCTTCATACCCCCACCCTGCAGAATTTAATATATATGGTTTGTTCTTAGCCTCACAGGGTTTGAAGTTGTGTTATTATGCCTGTTTTTGTCACAAGAGTTAAATATCTTTACACACTTGAAGGCATAGCCAGACCCATACATAATAGAAGCCTCGAACTCTTATACATTCCCATATTGCGGGTTTTAGCTTGGTCAATATGCGCTACTTATGACTTTGATTGTTGAGATCTACTTGCTAATACCTAATTTGTATTCTGAACTATTATTTCGTTTTACACTATATGCTTATAGGGTATAAATAATAAGTTTCTCACTTATATTTCTAATATGTTTAACCCAACTATTTTCTATTTTTCCGTGACGAACTCCTATCTCTCTCACTTGGCGCTTGAAGTAAATATACTTTGCCTAGCCAATCTCCACCCCCACAGCTAAACAGGCGAGCGACGTTAGCTTCTTGTTAGTCTTGTTTTTACTTTACTACAGCCTGTTTAGCTGAACACAACCGGATTACTCTATATTATTGTAACACACTCCCAAGCCGGTTTACATACATTGTATATCAGTTTATACTAGTAGCTCGACACAATAACATATCTACAAGGTTATACTTGTATTATATACTCTTTTTCATTAGTGTGTGTGCACAGCTCTCTGGATATACTGATAAAATATGTCTAAACTAAAATTCCTGTCCTTAAATGCCAAGGGGCTTAATATCCCTGAAAAACGGTCTCAAGTTTTGCAACTTGCTCAAAAACATAAGGCAGACGTAGTCTTTTTGCAGGAAACGCATTTTAAATCTTCTGCTATTCAAAAAATGACAAATCGCTCATATCCAGAGATATTCCATGCCACTACTGACAACAAAAAATTTAAAGGTGTAGCAATCCTTCTTTCCAAACAGGTACACTTTGAGAAAAAAGAGGAATGGAGTGATCCTGAGGGTCGTTTCATTTTCCTGAA
>CM070035.1:3839543-3853851 GCA_036250615.1 Ptychadena robeensis
TCCTAAACTCTGCATTAACTCAATTGATGTGAAAACTTGATAAATATTTTATTTTATGGAATTCCTGCCCTAACAACTGTGTGCGTCTTATGGTCCGGTGCGTCTTATAGTCCGAAAAATACGGTAGGTATAAAAACCTCAATAACATAAAACTGGTACATAAGAAAATGGAAGACCGATTGATGAAGAGGGGGAAAAAGGGCCACCCACACTGTGGTCCCTGTTCCACCTCTAATCGAATCCTAACGGCCGTATGGGATATTTTTGACTGTTGCTCGTGCATGGCCACTACTCGCATGCAAGATAGTGTTGCCTGCACTTTCTTTTCTAAACAGGGATGCATTAATCTCGTTTTAGTCATTGATTGAAATCTTAATGTCAAGGAAGGACACCTCTTTGGCTATAGATGTGAGTAAATTTTTAATTAAATGGGTTCATCTGCAATATCAGCCCATGGCCAATAGGTAATATCACTCCATGACCAAACCAACCAAGTTTTTTCTATAGATATGCTGTTTAGTAGTGATGGCCGAAAAGTTCACCTGCCAGACAGTTCGCGGTGAACATAGCATGTTCGCAGTTCGCAAGGCCAGCAAACATTATGGGTGTTCTACCCACAGTTTGACCCCCTCACCCCACAGTCAGGTGGGACAGTACAGCCAATAACACATTTTTCGCTCCTGGAGGACACATTTATCATGTGTCTGCAGTACTAGATCGATAGGGAGAGCTGCTGCTGATTGAGGGATAGTTGAGCCATTTTCTTTTATTCTCCATCCAGTGATCTGTAGCTATAGCTAAGGTGTTCTGTTGCATTTATTCAATCATTACTGAGCCACAAAAGTCCTTAACTGGGGGTGGGGTATGCTGAATTATGGGACCTGTACGCTGTGTTAAGGCCCCCATACACGTGTCGGATTCCCACCGGATTCCGGCACGATCGATTCCGGGCGCGTGCACGCCAAACGATCGTGCCAGAATCGCATGAAGCCCACCTTATCCAATCGATCAGGTCCGTCCGTTCGGGGGCCCAGAATCGGATCCGACAGAGAACCAACATGTTGGTTCCATCAGATTGATTCTGCCCAGATCAGGGGGAGTTGCCATTTGTGAGGTGGACAATCGGACACGGATCCGTCCCGGAATCCGTTGGACAAGGTGGTATGCAGCGATGGATACTCTTAATTGGCCGATTGATCACACCTGCGATTCCCGGCAGAATCGCCGGAATCGATCGGATGATGAATCGAACGGACATGGAATCCGACACGTGTATGGCTAGCTTTATAATCCTGAGCTGAGGTGTGCTGTTAGTCGTAGTTCACCGTCACAAACTAAATAAGGACATTGAGGAGTGATCTGACTAATTACTATGTGCTGCAGAAGGTGCTGACAGGCTGGCAACCCACTCCAGCTAAGTTTTGGCAAATTCTGTAATCTAGATGTGATTTTCCGCTATTAGACATGAAAAAAAATGCATTTTATAAAATCTGTATTTTTGGGGAGAAGTTTAGCCATTGATCCCCCTCTGGCATGACACTGTCCCAGTGGTCGCACCCTTTTAACATTTTTTTATTGGTGTTTTGGCTACAAATATGACCGGAAGGTTTAAGAAGTTCGCCCTTCATTAAAGTCAATAGAGGTTCGCTGTCAACATGCGAACGGCGGGTATTTGCAGAATTTCGATTTCACTGTTCGCAAACAGCCACAGCTGATGTTCGCCCATCACTACTGTTTAGTTGATTTATATGTACGTTTCTTGATATTTACAGGGTGTGTAGCTCTTGAGAAAGCCCCTAGGTGGACGAAACGCGTCGACAATCACCCTGAGATGTACATGACATGTGTTGATTGAATCACATTAGAGGTGGAACAGGGACCACAGTGTGTGTGGCCCTTTTTCCCCCTCTTCATCAATTGGTCTTCCATTTTTTTTATGTACCAGTTTTATGTTATTGAGGTTTTTATACCTATACGTTTTTTTGATCAATCGATCAATCAATCGAAGCAGCGCCTTCGAAACCCCCATCATATATGTTTATACATATATGTATTTGGTTTTCACAGTTCTTTTCAATGTTACGGAAAACCTCACCGAGTTGAGGTGGGGGGATGGTGCTTTCTTCCTTTGATTTTCTACCTGAAATGAGCTACCAACCACTACTCCTATACAGATCTATCTATCTGGACCTACATGCTTGTTCAAAGGTCAGAACTAGACTACTATCTATTGTCTGTCAATAGATAGTTGTCTGGGCACTTTTCATTGCACAATCTAGAAGGATGGACCACTGAAGGACCAATGTGCTGTTTTTTAGGATGGGGGGCACGACCATTTGCTTGTCCTCCCTGTGATTATCTCCATGGAACAGAACGATTGTTTGCAGAGAATAAACCTGAAATGCAGTACAGAGTTTACATTTGTAATATCAGTTATCAGTATGGAGTTGGCCCCCCGATTATTAGACAGCTTCCATTCTTCTGAAAAGGTTTTTCACAAGATTTTTGAGTTTTTTATGCACTTGTGATGTCAGGCAGTGATGTTGGATGAGAAGACCTGTAATGTGTGCACCGCCCCTGTATGTGATGACACGTACCGAGGTGAACCAAGGGTCAGGGTCTGGCATCTTCAGTACTTCTCACTGTCTGGCCCCTTCTGCAAATTGTTGCACCCGGCGGGAGGTCAATACTACCCCCGTAGAGGCAGTGTCCCAACTCAGGCCCAATTAAATCTATGCACACTCTGCCATTTGGGGTAAGACTTGGTACCTTTTATTGATGGCTTTTAGGTACAGCAAACAGTTCCATGACAGTCATGTAGAAGCAGCCATTACCAACTTGGTCAGTCTCTGGCCTAGCCCTCAATCCACCCGGTGACAACTCCTCAGGGCTAGGGCACCCTTGTTCCTAGAAGGGGACAAGGGAGATGTCATTAGTTGCATCTCTGCAGAAAACCGGACTTCAACCCCACGAACTGATGGCGTCTGGAGTGTCCAACGCGACATTCCCAGCACCCAGGAAAGACTCCACCCTTGCCTTATATCACCTGCTCCCAGGCTGGACACTCCCATATGGCATGGTCATGGTCACACCATCACAATATTAAAGGCATATTCATCACTATATTTAGTGATGGTGGCTGCATAACTCCTGTGGGGACTGCTCCATTGGGGACAATAGGAGCGGTTTGGGCACATCTAATAAATGCGCCTGAACCGCTCCCAAATTGCCCCAGTGGAGCCTCAGCCTAAAGCTAGCCATACACAGTTGGATCCCATGGCCGATTGATCAACTATCCGATCGATTCTGGCGATCTCAGCGGGAATCGGAGGTCCGATCGAACGGCCAATTAAGTCCATCCGATTGCGCCATACCACCTTGTCCCACGGATTCCTGGACGATTCCGTGTCCGATCGCTTACTCCACAAATGGCAACTCCCCCTGATGTGTGCAGAATCGGATCAGAAAGACCAACATGTTGGTTCTCTGGCAGATCCGATCAGATCACGTCCGATCGATCGGGCAAGGTGGGCTTCACGCGATTCCGGGACGATCGTTTCGCATGCACGCGCCCGGAATCGATCGTCCCGGAATCCGATGGGAAACGGACCCGTGTATAGGGGCCTTAAAACAAGCAGAAATCCACCATCCATCTTTTTCACCAAAAATATGCCAGAAAAATTCAAACATGTGGAATAAATATATTTAATATAATAGAAAGAAAATGAGGACGTTGGTAGCGGCACCATAACACAAGGCCCACTTTTTAATGCTGTAGCTTTTCATTATCTCTTCGGCGGGTAATGCTCTCCTTGCCTTCACCGATCCAGACTCATAAATAAGGATGCCAGAGAGAGGAGTGTGTTTCCTCTTCATGTTTTGAACGTGCATTACATCACTCCATGTGGTTCTTGGTGACCTAAGGCTTGCACACAGCAATGGTAAACCTTTGCATGATCTTCCTAACACACACATTTCGTGCAGAGGAAGTTTGGAACTCCGCAATTATTGAGTCAAGTTGGTGACTTTAATGCTCTTGTGACCTTGTTTCTTGACTTTAGATGGTCTACCACTTCTAGATGGTCTACCACTTCTTGGTTGAGGTTCTGTTGCTCCCAAACACTTTCAATTTGCAACGCAACCACTTACAGTTGTTGGTGGACCGTATCGTGGGGTAAAATGTATTACAAAGGTGGCTTCCTATCACAGTACTAAGCTTGAATCACTGACGTTTTCGGAATGACCCATTGCTCCATAAATGTTTATATGAATGCAGAACACATGGCTAGGTTTTGTCTTTCATGCTCCTGTGGTAATAGGTCTTAATAAATCACCTGGATTCAATGATCACATAATCAATACTTTAGCCCATATAGTGCATAGAATAAAATTCCTAAGTGTTTGGGATATATGAGTAATAGAGACAGGTACTTCATCTCCATGGTGTTCACCCTGCTCGGGGTAAGTTTGTTTGTAAACATTGCTACCCCCCCAAGCTGCACTTGGAGTTGCTTGCCTATTCTGGGGGAGCCGACGTTGTCCCTCTATGTCAGTGTCCTCAGAGGTGGGGAGGGGGGTGACCCCTGTGCCATTCATCTGTTTAGTTGCCCTGGATCCTCACATTCTCAGCGTCATTGATGACACCAAAGATGTGAAGGGGGTGGAGAGCGGGTGGGAAATACAAACAGATTCTGTTGTAATCTGTTTATATTTCTCGTGCCACTCCAATGTTTAGAGAGGTTAAGGACTTCTTTAGAATATATATCAGGGAGCATCTAGTAGACGATGGTGATCTAATCAGGTTCTAAGAACTCATAATTTGACTTGGCGTTTAACTTCACAACGTCAGTGAAGCCCACACACTAGTTGACAAATCTGGTCCACTTCAACAATATAGGTTTGGCCTCCGGGGGGGACAGTAGTACCTTTCCATTGGGGGGATGATCTGGTTATCCACCCCCCAGCGGATACTTAGGTGCCACGCTGTGTGCTCCTTATAGACCTCTGGTGGGACCGGCCCTGCAATCACTGATTTCTATGGCTTTTATTTGTACATCACATCATGCAACCTATGTATCTATGAGACTTTACTGACTCCCTGAGGAAGCCCATAAGGGTGAAACATGTAGGAGTATAAACGTCAGCAACATCTATATGAAAGATCTCGATAATAATTAATAATAGTAATTGATGTGATATATGGTTAGGCCGGCCCCTAATGGGTTATCGCTTCTCTGCCTTTTGGCTAAGATCAAGTGTAGTATCTCTTCTCTTCTGTCTGGCCAGAATGTTATGCTATTGTAGTAGGGAATAGTATAGCTAATACTATAAGTCCAGTTGAATCTGAAATGGCTAAAGACTAGTACGGAGCTATTTAGGCTGTGCTGTCTTGGTCAGGTCAGGGGTCATAAGCGCCCTCTGTGTCCATGCCCCAATGTGTCTTCCTAGTATTGCACTGTGTTTGGGAACACCAGTAAGGCACTAAAAGCTTCGGTACCAAAGCGCTTTATTTTTATGGGCCTCTTTGGAGGACCCCAACGGTCCCTAGTTCTTAGGAGACTGGACTCCGGTCTTGGTCCCCTGGAAAATGGGAATTTTGGTCAATGGGCATTGGCTCCTTGGACTAAGTAACATAACACCCTTTCGGGGAAGGATGGAGGGGGAGTTACTTTTCCTCCTTACTTCCGCGACCCCTGTGAAATGGTGGTTCGACCCCCTCGGGTGTCCTAACCCACACTAAACGTGTGGATTAGGACCCCCGAGGGGGTCGAACCACCATTTCACAGGGGTCGCAGAAGTAAGGAGGAAAAGTTAAGGCATTACATCTTCCTACAATAACAATGCACCACAGAGTGTTGGGTGCCCAGATAACGGGTCTGGGCTCTTTGGATATATGAAATTGGGAATGATAGTGGAAACCAGCCAATAAAATGGGTAGAAAAATAATTATTATTAATTAAGTGAAATTAGAAGATGAGCTGTTGATATTAGGTTGGATGCATATATATCACATATGGTAGCTGTGGTTGCAGTCTAGTTAGATGTAGAGTTGGGCAGTGACACAATGTAGATGATCCCTGAGGATCGACCATAGAGAAGAAGAATTCCAGGCAGCTTCCAGGTCCCTCAACACTTTAGGTAAGTGCCTCCCCGGGGCCCTAATAGGAGACTGTCGGGGCCCATCAGAGAGCCAGTGAAGCAATAAATGTCAGCGCATGGATAGAGGAGCATCAGAGACGGGGGAGACGTGCCTGAAGTAAGGACGAAGCGAAGATCTAGAGACATAGTGGGGGCAATGGCAGGAGATCAGAAGAGTGTTATTCATATATCCATCTACAGCCATTAGCAGTATTATTATATAATGACCAACATACTTACCTAATATAGATTCAGGGATGTGATTGTTTACTCTGCCATGCATACGGGGTAAGACTTATCATTGGGCAACTGTTTTATTCAGAGCCATTTATTGACGACCCCCCCCCCCCCCCCCCCCCCCAACCTTCAGTGTAGGTATCTAGGAACTCCTTGGTGGACCCTGAGACATTTGAGGGAAGGAGACCTCAGAAGGAAGAAGTTGTGTGATACTGGGATAATATTAGGGGATGGTGGATATAGGACATAGGCTGTAGTGCAGTCGGGTAGGCTGTAGTAAAGGACAAATTACGATCTGTGTTCCTAAGGAGGGAGCTCTGAAGACCCCAGCCGTGTGAATGCTCATCACTTGTCTAGTGGTTAGATGTAGACTGATGAAAAGTGGTTGGTAGTAAACATTCAAGTAGTAAGGGGGTACAAGCTGGATTTCAGGTGGTAGGAGAATCACTGTGAAAGGTAGTAAGTTGGCATAGAAGGGCAGTGTTGTGAATGTATGAATGACTGCAGAGGGAGTGAATGGTAAACTGGTGCTCTAAGCAAAGTATTGAAGCATAGACTGAAAGGCAGCATAGTAGGTGTAGCGGCGATTGTTGGGAGTGTAGGTTGTAAAGTGAAAATGGTATTGGAGGAACCATGGATCCGGGTCGTCCAGAAACTTTTCTACCCCATCATGTGTGTGTTCGGTATGCCAGGTAAGTCCTGTCTCCACTCTTTACTGGGCAGTCTGTGGGTTTCATATAATCATAAAATTTTCATATTCCTATCATACATGACAAAGAGGATACAACTCCATAAAACAAGGACTCAAAGAGTAAATAGAGAGTCATCTATAAGTCATCTTACCATCACAGGCTGGGAGTTCTACCATACAGAGACCACTAAGTAATGGCTACGATTCTTTAACTGTATCCAATGGTAAAGCCTATTATATATTGAACTAATTATATTTTATCACCATTTATTACCATACTCCACTTCCCAAAATTCTATCTGAAATTTTTTTTGGGGGATTTATACTTCCTTGCGTTAAACGCTTGGGAGTGTTAACCAATTGGTGGGTACCCTCAAACCCTAGGGAAGTTCTTGGAGATTGGGTATATTCTGAGTCAAAATTTAAACATCTCTACTGTAAAACTGTAATTTTATTAAGACATAATTTTAACACATTTTATACATATAGCATGATTAAATACATTAAAACCCCTTAGAAAAAGGTACAAGAAGAGGCAAATGATGTACAGATTGATGGGTGTGGTAATGGATTGTGGAATGACAATACTGCTATGTATTCCATATGTTTTCTTCATTTATTCCATAAAATATAGAAAATAAATAGTAACCATGCCATGTTGGTCATCACTAAAGTTGTGTATAGGTGCAACTCCAACCAGGTTCTTGGCATTGTATAGGATGGTAACAGGAGCACCAGCTAGCATTCTCAACATCTGCTTTTCCAAGAGATAGACATCAATTACCTCTTCAGAGGACCTCATTGGTCTTCTCATTGGTCCACTTGATTAACATTGCATTCAGGTGTCCATTGGACAATGGGGTCACCAGCTAACATCCACAATATAAAATTATTCAATAGACAGAGGTCAATGGACTAATCATAAGACCTCATTGGTGTTCTTATTAGTCCAGCCGATAGGCCAATGCATTTAAGTATCCATTAAATGATGGGGTCATAAGCCCACCAGCTAGAATCCTCAATGTCAGATTATCTAATATTTAGACATTAATACCATTGTTGTCATTGTTCCATGTTAATGTATGGTGATGTACATTGCAGAAAGCCAACCCAATCATTTAAAATGAGTAGCCTACACAGCCCGGACCCATTATCTGGGCACCCAACACTCTGTGGTGCATTGCTGTTGTAGGAAGGTGTGATGCACATTCAATAAAACCACAAAGGAATGAATTATCGGCACAACAAGGCACCTAAAGTGTGTTGCTATATGTTGGGGGAACACGGAACAACACAAGAATTTTGCCTTGAATCCACCTTACGTCCTTGTATGTCTTTCACTAGAGATGAAGAAACTCCCCAAATGGCAGCATTGCATGACTTCCAGGTCTAAAAAAAGACATTAATACTCATCATGCACTTACCCTAAATACCCTCCTGGTAATCAGGACAAAGTACATGGATGGATCTAGATCAGACGCAAGCAAATTCAAGCCTGGGGGCAAAACCGGCCCTTTAGTCTTTTAATTTGGCCCTTTTTTCACCTTGATGTCAAGACGCTCTGGTTCCTCTTATCCCCTGCAATAAGTGAAGATAACACCTAGAGGATGAGTGTTTGGATTATTTCCTAGACGCCATAGTTTGCTGCTATAGAATGTTTAATCAGAAGCTTCTATTTATTAATTTTCTTAACATATTTTCTTTTATTAAATATGCCAGCTACGAGGACCTAGGACCCCTATGCCGGGCGGCCCTTGCAGGCTCTTGGTCCGGCCCCTTTGTCACATTTAAAAACTCATTGTGGCCCACAAGTCAAAAAGTTTGCCCACCTCTGGTCTAGATTCACCACCACTTTTCTCTCATACTCGAATTGTTCTTTGACTTGCTTCACTATATATTTTTTTTTTTATTTACTGGCTTGTCTATCTTTTTATGAATAATTATTTGAACAATTAAGTATTTTTATTTCATGGAACCTTCTGGTTGATTGCAGTTATAAATCAGATAATTACACAAGCAATAGTCTCGTCTGGACTACTGTAACATCATCCTCTCTGGTCTTCCTCTCACTAGACTTTTACCTCTTCAGTCCATCATGAATGCTGCTGCTAGACTCATCTACTCCTCTTACCGCTCCTCATCTGCTGCTCCTCCCTGCAAATCTCTACACTGGCTTCCAACTGTCCAGAGAATTAAATTTAAAGTCCTGTGCCTTGCTTTTAAATCACTCCACACCTCCTGTCCTCCGTACATCTCCAACCTGGTACACAAATACCGCCCTCTCCGCTCCTCCAGTGACCTACTAATGACATCCCCACTCATAACCTCATCACATGGACGGATCCAAGACTTCTCTAGGGCTGCTCCTACTCTCTGGAACTCCCTCCCTCACCCCATCAGACTTGCTCCTACCTTTGCCACCTTCAAAAAAGCTCTAAAAACCCACCTCTTCAGCCTCTCCTACCCAGCTTCTCATTCCTGACATCACCACCATGCCAGTCCCATCCCCCCCACCTATTGTATACCTTGTTGCCCAACCTATTAGATTGTAAGCCCGTCCGGGCAGGGTCCTCTACTCCTCCTGTGTCATTACCTGTACCTGTGTGTTATACTGTGTTGTATCTCCATTTTAATGTATTGTACAGCGCTGCGTAATATGTTGGCGCTATATAAATAAATGTTAATAATAATAATAATAATAGTAAGGAAGACCCTCTTCCTCCCCAGTGAGTATCCTTGAGTTAGCGTCCCCAGAAGGTGTAACATGATGCCGACGCTCCTGAACTATTGCCAGGAGGACACTCATGAGGAATGACTCCAGATGTGACACTGGACCTCCCGAAGGCTCATTTGTGTCACTCTGTGCAGGTCTTGTCCATCACCCAAGTGCTCCATGTTTTTCTTTTACTTTGAAACACAAAATCTCAGACATTTGACTTATGCTGGCCATACACTCTGAGATAAAAATTTGGATCGATTAAAACCAACCAATATATCCCGACGGCGCTATCTGTTTGGATCGTAAATTTCGGCAAAAACGCTACCACATTGAAAATCCAATTTATGTCCAATTTACGATCGTAAATTTTTTTTTTTACGAGGATGTCATCGAAAGTAATCGCCGTTTAGATCGGCCATTGTGATGTTTTTTTTTTTTTAAAAGGGGAAGTGATGTAGGGGGGTATTGTACAAAGCTATATATATATGTGTATATATATATATATATGTGTGTATATATATATATATAATGTGTGTATATATATATATATGTATATATATATATATATGTGTGTATAGATATATATATATGTAAATATGTGTGTATATATATGCGTATATATATATAGATGTGTATATATATGTATAGATATACACACATATATACATATATAAATTTTTACGCTCGTAAAAAAGTAGGATTACGATCTATTAATCATAAAAAAATAAATCCCTTTGAACCCTTTCTCTGGTCTGTTCACGTTTGTACATTTAATTAATATACACACATGTATATACTGAAAGATGAAGATGATGTGAAAGATTGCTACTATTATACGTAGGTGATATGCTGACATGCTGTTTATCCACCAACTGAGTGTCAGCAACATGCCGTTCCCGGAAGTTTTAATATGCTAATGTTCCGCACCGGCAGTAATCGGTTGCTCAAAACAGGAAAACACTATGTGAGGTTTCCCGATGTTGCCAGACCAATTAAAATTTTTGAACATGTCCAATAAATTACGACCGAGAAAAAACGAAAATTACGATCGTAATATATCGGTTGTACCATGTGGACATGCACGGATTTCAGGCCGATAAAATGCATTTATTGGTCGGTTTTAATCGATCCTAATTTTTATCTCAGAGTGTATGGCCAGCATTACATATATAGATTGTTCAAAAAGTAATAATAATACATCCTAGATCTGTATGAATGACAACAAAATCACAGAAAAACTATCAATGGAAATCAAATCATGTGGTCTGAATTTGGAGTCACACTCAAAATTAAAGTGAAAAAAAACACTCCAGGCTGATCGAACTTTGATGTACCTCTCCCTAAAACAAGCTCCTGATGAGGTGGCACATGGTCTCCTGAGGGATCTCCACCCCACCTGGGCTTAAGCAAAATTTGCTGTGTCTGTCAGCGTAGTGTCCAGAGCATGAAGGCGCTACCAGGAGACAAGCCAGTACATTAGGAGACGTGGTGGAAGTCGTAGAAGTGCAACAACCCAGTATCAGGACTGCTACCTCAGGAGGAACACTGCCCGAACTCTGCAAAATTACCTCCAGCGGGCCACAAATGTGCATGTGTCTGCTCAAACAGTCAGAAACAGACTCCTTGAGGGTGGTATGAGGGCCGACGTCCACAGGTGGGGGTGTGCTTACAGCCCAACACCATGCAGGATGTTTGGCATTTGCAAGCCTTGGGCAGCCTTGGTTTGTTCAATTTTTGTTTTCTTTTTATAATTATGACTGAACTGGACCTAAAAGTAGACTTTGTTGACGGGGCGGTAATTTTTTACCATGTTGAGTATAGATTGTTTCTCTCTTTCTCATTGCAGCCAGCCTGGTGACGATGGCCGTCCTGTGGAAGGGGAACCTGGACATGTCCAAGTCCATTGTCTACTACTTGGTGTCATTGGCTGTGGCCAATTTTCTCCTCATCCTGGTGGTGACCGTTTTCCGGGACATCTTCTACTTTTACGTGGACGTTACGCTGTACTGGCCTGAACAATCTTGTGGCTTCAGTAACTGGATATACTTCACTTGCGTGTACTCTCTTACGTGGTTGACGGTGGCCTTTTCCTTTGATCGTTATGTCATTGTTTGTTGTATGAAGCTGAAGCTTCGGTACTGCAAGCCGTCGGTCACGATGTGGGTTATTCTTGGAGTTTATACAATCGCTTTCCTTGTGGCAATGCCAACTTACTGGATGTATGTACCCAACCGTACCACCCAGCCGGATGGCACCATTTTTCACATCTGCTCTCTCCACCGCAATCTGAGCTCCATTCCATTTCTGTCCATCTATGACCATATCCAGACCTCTGTGTGGATTGTCTTTCCGCTTGTGTCACTCATATTGACCAACGGCTTGACAGTGTGGCACATAACTGTCACCACCAGAGTGCGTCAAAGCCTGATGGCAAATGGAGGGAAACAGTCTGATGACCCAGAAGTGGCACGCAGGAAGAAATCTGTGACCTTGTTGGCAATGATCTCCATCTCTTTCCTAGCACACTGGCTGCCTAAGATGGTAGTGAAAGTGGTAGAGAGGTTAACCTACCCACCCGTTAATCGATATGACTTCTATCACCCGGTGAATGTGGTGAGGATGCTCTGCAACATGTTGATTGTCTTCAGCTCATTTAGTAACGTGTGTATCTATTCCCTTACCGTCACCAAATTCAGAGAGGAACTCTTTCGGGGGGCCAAGGTCATCCTAACTAACCTCTTCCAGAGGCCCAACTCATCTTTCCCATCTTCTAAACCCATGAGTGTGTTTGCTATATGATGCTACAAGATGGAAGGAAAATTTCAACAATTTCTCCAACATGGAGGAGACTTTCTGATAAACTGTTAGACCCACTTTCATTTTTGTCTAAAACCTAAAGGACTGTAAATAAGAAAATGCATATATGTGTATAAATTACTGTATGTGTACAGCATGTTATAGTTTTAGCTTGGATATGTGTTACATGGTGGGACGAGTTATGGTGCATGGATGCCTAGGTCTTTGATAATTTGAATTTATATTCGTATGGACACCTGGCCACCATCAGAAATTGTCAGGCCCCTTACCAGGTTTTTGTGGGGGGTCCCCTGACCCACTCGCCATGTCTGAGGGCTTCACAGGATGCTTACCTGCTCTGTTGGGACTAAGGGCTTGTCCCCACTTAGGCGATCTCCCACAGTTACAATCATGGGGAAGAGATCACACACATGTATTTGATCAGGCTCATCCTCACAGCTGCGGTCGGCCGTGGTGCGGCCCACGATCTAAAACGTGGCTCACCGGATTTTTGTTCACGTCTGAACACCCACGATCATGGCCATAGGCATGAATGGACGCAGTTAAAAACCACTCCTATTAATTCTCGATGGATGCGATCAGAGGCGATCAGACGGGTTGGGGCAAGATTTCTGGTCCCAACCCCTGCCTGACTTTAAGGGCTTGTTTCCATTGTACGCCGGGACCCGTACGCTAAGCGTATACGCTAGCAGGGGTCCCGACGTATCTCCGACGTATCTCACAGACCTTTGCCTGCCGGCGGATGGTCTGTTTACACATCCGCCGGTGTAAAGGCTGAACGTACTCGACTACGTTCAGCCTGACACCGGCGGATGAGCTCAGCGCAATGAAGACAGACCCGTCCGCCGGCAGGCAAAGGTCTGTGAGATACGTCGGAGATACGTCGGGACCCCTGCTAGCGTATACGCTTAGCGTACGGGTCCCGGCGTACAATGGAAACAAAGCCTAAAGGGGCAAAGAATCGCGGAGACCATGGGCAATCGCGTAAGTAGGGACATAGCCTAAAGCCCCCCATACACGCCTAGATTTTCTGTTCAATCAACTTAAAAAGATCAATTTTGGGGGGTCAGGGAAATCTGTGATTGATTGTATGTTTGCCAACTGTAGTAACAGATATTTGATCAACTTTTTTGTAGATAGACTGAAAGTGTAATGAATTTCAATACAACCAATTAAAATTTACCAGCACATCCAATCCTTTTTTCCCAATTTTAATTGGTTTAGGTTGATCTAACCATGTGGGCTGCCATAGATTTTCAATCAATCAGCCAAAAAAATTTATTGAATCAAGTTGATTGGATGAAAAATCTGTACGTGTATGGGGGCCTTAAGACATCGGCATCTTATCCTGACTGCAGCATCGAGGCTGCTTTCAGGAGGCAGTGCACAGTGGTGGCCATGGCACTGACGAGGCAGTGGACATTTGAACCCCCCAAAAAGTTCGAGCCCAGGCTGAGAGGGTCCCGTTTACTGGCCTGATGGTGGCCCAGAGTCCTAATACAAAATACTTAACAAAGACATGGAACTCCAGTTGCAAACCAGCTCTTCTCCTACACTAGTTCCTGACCTCACAAATGGTATTTCTTGAAATCTTGAAAAGCCTTTTTAATAGTAGTGTTTGTAATAGCCATGGTAAGGATAGGATGTCTAAAGCCCCCCATACACCACATACAATTACCATGCAACTTCTGTACAACCAATTTTTC
>CM070035.1:3983900-4003002 GCA_036250615.1 Ptychadena robeensis
TGCCAGCCCTTAAAACTCAGGAGATGGCTCGCGCGCATACGCGCATGCGCGGCCACGCGCGCGACGGCGGCTCCACCATGGCGGAGAGGCCCCAGACGTACCCTGAGTGACCCCAGGAACTTCAGCCACAGGTACCGGATCGGGGGGGGTAAGGCTGGAGGCGTGGAGTGCACAAGCCCGGATGGCCCGGGATCCTGACACCGAAACACTCAATTTCAGTGGGGGTTGAATAATTTTTAACACAACTGTGTATGTATATATATATGTATGTATGCATGTATGTGTAATATATATATGTATGTATGTGTATATATATATATATATATATATATATATATATAAAGGTTTTTGTAAAGCCAAAAAAGTTGAAATCCGAAATTTTTCTTTAACTTTAAGCTTAATTTATGCACAAACTATATGGTTTTTTTTTTTACATGTTTAGAATGTTCCCACAACCATTCTCTACAAACTTGGAGATGATATATTAATTAGGGGCTTTGCAAATTTCTTCCAAATAAACTTCCAAATCTTGTGACTATCTCTGATGGAAATGTTCATCTCCCTTTCACCTCAGTAGAGTATGAGAACTTTCTTGGCAAATTCACAACTTTTTTTAACCAAATTGTATTTTATAAGATATCATAATATGGAAAATTGTTATCTAATACTTCCCTTAATTTTCCTTTCCTGGCTACTACTCATGACAGTGGTTACCTTGTGTCAGTTCCACCCACGTGACCCCTGAGGACCTCTTCCCTAGCAATTAAAATAACAAGGATAACTAGCCAAACCAGAACTGAAGCGTGGGAAACCACAGCTGTCATGAAAAGTAGTCAGCAAAGGCATATTACAGTAAGTATTAGATAACAATTTTTCTTTATTCCCGGCACTCCTCATGACAGTGGTCACTTCGGGATGTAGCAATCTCAAAAAAGGGAGGAAGAGAAAATAACCAAGGATGACACAACCAAGCCTTCTAGATTCTTGTAAAGACAAACACTTTAATGGTAAGCTGAGAGAACAGAGTACAAGAGGAACAGGAGGCCATATCCAACCGGATGCCAGATAAAGGTGTTGGGAGAACTCAAGCTGCGCGCCTGGCAGATGATCTTGTGAGACACTTTAGCCCTGGAAGCCTAAGAAGTAGAGACGCTTCTTGTAGAGTGAGCCCGCAATTCTCTGGGTGGTGGAAGTCCTTGAAGACTGTAAGTGAGGCGGATAGTTCTTAGTATCCATGAAATCTGTGAGGGTGCTGCTTCTCCATTCCGCACTCCCAAAGGGTAAATGATCAGACTATGCGATAGCCGGAAATTCCTCGTTCTCTGCATATAGGTCTGTAACACCTTGACCATGTCCAAACATGCTAATCACTCCTTTTCAGGACCACATTCTGCAGGCCGGAAGGAAGAATCGAGAAATGGCCTCAGGATGATCTTTTCAGGCAGGATCATTCAGAAGGCTTTTCTAGATGAAAAGGCATGCAACTCTGAGACTCTTCTTGCCGATGTGATCACCACCAAAAAGAAAAAATGTTGCTCTGTCAAAGCCCTCAATACGCAGTAAGCACCAACAAGGCCGACACATGGACCCTCAGTGTGTTGTAGGCTAAGCCCGAGTCCACCCCTGCCTGCAGGAAACAGGCAGGGAACTTCTCTGAGATCTGGCCAAGGACATCTATCAGATCTGGCTCTCGAGGTTGCCTCTTGGGGGTCTGCCTCCCATTATATAGCCTCTCTGACCGTCTCTCCAAAGTGATTCACAGCCGTAGAGTCAAACAAATGGGGAACCTCACTCACAGACGGGAATTTACTGACATTGTCGACTCCCGACTTGGCTGCTGCTGATGTAGATGGTCTTGATCTTACAAAGCACTGCATGCTGTCTGATATTTGTTGGTCAATGTAGGATCTCATTTGAAGCAACCTTTCCTCCTTATCTTTACTCGCTTTAGCTAGCCAGGAAGTGCATGACAAATTTGTACTCTGAACTCAGAGTACTAGGGCCCGCTTGCTCAGACACTGACACTGCTTCAAAAACTATAGTATGTACAACAGTATTAATGCGGCATTACTGCTTCTGGCCAAAAGTGGGCGTCTGGAGCACAGTAAATGACAGTTAAGAAAGCAGCATGTAAATTTAGCCTAAATGGCTAAAAATGCTATCAGCCTCCATGACTGGAGATCCCAGATAAAGCCTGAAGAGTGTAGCAGAGTAAAAAGTACTGCCTCCCCGTCGGGGAATCGAACCCCGGTCTCCCGCGTGACAGGCGGGGATACTTACCACTATACTAACGAGGAGTACATATAAATAAAGAGTGCATGACATGAGGTTACACTAACGAGGAGTACATGTAAGAACTTTGTGCACTGTGACTTTATATTAGTAACATACATGTCCTGTTGTGTCGTTCACAGAAAACCAAAACAATTTATAAACAGTTATTTGAACGCAACGTAACAGAGTCACTGAAGTCTCCTACTCACTGACCACTATGTGTCACAGAAGATTTTTATGTTCTTTTCCTGGAGTGGCTTTACTACAGCGGGATCTCTGATGCTTTCATTATTTAAATCGCATATAACCTTTCCATCATATAAATGCGTGCTTTAAAAAAATGTAGGTTTATGGACAGACCAAAGCCTTGATTGAAATCCCATTGAAATGTAATGTGGAAATTTGAAATGCGTAGGAATACAATAAAATCTAATATCCTTCACCACCCCTGGGGTGGCTTTACTACTTCCTGATGCTTGCATTCTTTGAGTCATCCCAGACTTTTGCAATTATCAGTTAGTAGTTGTTAATGACATTTAATATTGATTTAAAGAGAAATCAAAATGTGACATGCTGTGCATTGTAGTCCACATCAACATGATTTCCTGAGGTGAGTGCTGAGAGGCAGCACGTTTTGGGGGATTAAAATCCCAGTTTATACTTGAGTATATACAAAAGATCATTTCAGAGAGTTGCAGTGACACCTGGTGGTGTAAAATAGTGTATTCGAATTGTAAATATATTCATCAAATATCTGCTATTCGAGAATTCACAAATTTTGCGAATATGTCGGCGGATATTCTCAAAGTCAAATATTCATGATATTATGCATTGGGAAGCTTATGGCCATGCATTACGATTTTATACATATGACCATCCATTTTGAAGGTAATCACAATGCGATTATAATTGTGAAATTATATTTTTCATGGCCACACACTTGAATTATGAATAGTGGCAAATATCTAATAGAATATTAAAATTATTTGCAAAATATTGCAAATTCAAATATTGACAATGCCACTCATACTTGGCACTCAGGAGCCTTCGAACCTGAGAAAACTCAGGTACCCTTAGGTCGCTGGTTCGATTCCGGCTCGAAGGACATTTTTACTACCAAAATTCCCCTCTTAAAGATATCCAAATTCCCCGTGGGAAGGTTTAGAATAGCTACATTGGGGATTATGTGGAGTTTTGCATGAATTGCTCATAAAATGTGCTCTGATCTTCATCTAAGTCACATCAATAGAAAAACAGTCTACTTAATATAATACTACACACACATTATATGCTTTCATGTTTTTATTGAACATAACATGTAACCAATCACAGTGCAGGGTGGAAAAAGTATGTGAACCTTTGGATTTAATAATCTTCAGATTGTGGGTTTCAGCAGCACAAATAAAATAGGAAAACCATAGGAAGGGCACCCTTTACCACCTAGGTAAGAATTTATAGTTGGTCTCATGTGTCCTGGTATGTGGTAAGGTAAGGAGTATATGTTCTGGGGTCAACACCTGAGATATATCTCAGTGGATTAGGATAAGTATATTTTATTTTTTGGATGTCCATTATCAGCTCAACAGATCAGTTAATCCCGCTTGAAGAAAGACATCCATGGCTTGATTTGTTTATAGATTAGAGCACAATCAAAAGCGGTGGATCAAAAAATCAAGCCGTGGATGGACATCTTTAGGGCTGTGGATCTGAATTTCATCATGAGAGTCCGATGATAACTTATCTTGACACATGAGGCGGTGTAGAAGTTAATTTTGAAGAATAGAAAAGATCAATTCGTAGTCGGCAGGATTTGAACCTGCGCGGGGAGACCCCAATGGATTTCTAGTCCATCGCCTTAACCACTCGGCCACGACTACCTACTTGTGAGTAACTTGCTAGATGCTTGTACAAACATAGTTTGTTTGAAGAACAAACTGCCCAACCCCGGATCGTCAAAACAGACCGGGGGTTCAGAAAGCTGCAGCTATTCTCTATCTAGCCACAACATTTCCGGGACCACCCCTTCTGCATCATCGGTAATGCCGAAAGGGCTAGTGGAATCGCTATAGACCTTCATTATAATGGTTTCCCAGCACACATCGCTGGCGTCATTGCTGCGATCGCCCAACTGTACGGTAGGGGCTGGCCGTTAGAGAAGTTAAATTATACCTGAACTTTACCATTAAAATGTTATTATATTTTTACATACTTGAATTGGATGTGTTGGACATATCAGCATGCATTAGAAATAAGAAATAGTCAATGTTCTGCTTGGTGAATAAATTGCAAAGCCTTTAAATGTGTTATCATCACCAAGAGTGCTGCAAATGTAGGCCAAAAAAGTATTGCTCTAGCACATGAAGTTTTTGTACAAAATAAAGTTCAATGTCAAGTAAAACATTTTAAAATCAAAATTTTGCCTTAACTTTGAGCTTTCTTTACATGTTTATATTCTTTACAGTATTTATGTTCCTACAATCATACGTTTCCAGCAAAAATGGAGAGGAGGGGTTTTCAGGGGTTTTGCAAATAACTTTTAATTAAACTAGTCCAAATTTCATGACCCACACTGATGGAAATGTTCATCCCCTTTTACCTCAATAGAGAACTCATCAGGCACCGAGAGGTATAGTCTAGACAACAGGGTTAACACCCTTTACCACCTAGATAAGAACTTAAAGTTAATCTCACGTGTCCTCATATTTATGGTGTTGGTATGTGGAAGGATCGCTCTCATTCCTTGATGTATCTCAGTGGATTAGAATAAGTACATTTTAAGTAGGTTAAAGACCCTTGACAATTATTATTATTATTATCATTTATTTATATAGCGCCAACATATTACGCAGCGCTATACAATACATTAGAGTGGAGATACAACACATAATAACACACAGGTACAGGTAATGACACAGGAGGAATAGAGGACCCTGCCCGGTTGGGCTTACAGTCTAATAGGTTGGGGAACAGAGTATACAATAGGAGGGGGGATGGGACTGGTATGGTGGTGATGTTAGGAAAGAGAAGATGGATAGGCCAGACTGAAGAGGTGGGTTTTTAGGGCTTTTTTAAAAGTGTCAAAAGTAGGAGCAAGTCTAATGGGACGAGGGAGGGAGTTCCAGAGAGTAGGCAATATAATATAGACAATATAATGGAACCGTTCCAATTACCTTAGCATTTTGAAGAATGATTTTCAGTTGCTTTTTGAGCTGTAAAGAATGAATAAGTGTAAAGAAGGATCACTGGATGCCTCAAATCGATCCCTAAAATACTTTTTTAATGCTTCAAAAATGATACCGTATAGAGAAAGGTATAAATGTGGCATTACTGCTTCTAGCCACAAGAGGGCATCTGTAGCACAGTAATAAGGAAAATTGTTATTTCATACCTACCTGTAATTTTCCTTTCCTGGCTATCACCTCATGACAGCCTATCATGGGTCATCTCCACCCCCATGACCCCCAAGGATAACCCTAACTAGATTCCATAAAAAGACCTACCTAGAAATGCCCAGATGTTTAAAATTGCTAGACTCATGAAGGAATGGGTGGGAACTGAGTCTGACATGAGGTGTTAGCCAGGAAAGGAAAATTACAGGTAAGTATGAAATAACAATTTTCCATATTCCTGGCCCACCTCAGCCTACCACGGGACATAACAAGCCATACAAACGAGGGAGGGAAGAAAAACCACACCGCGACACCTAGGCCGAAAGCAAACCAAAACATTAAGGCTGTAGCCAGAACTACTGGGCCCACGAACCCCGTGGAAGTCTGTGGACATTGAGGCGATAGTGCGTGACAAATGTATTCGACGATGCATAACTTGCCGCTTGGCACAGCTGGAACTTTAGCCATGGATGCCCAAGAGGTCGCTACACCCCTCGTCGAGTGAGCCCGGTTGGAGCCCCATAGAAGAATATGCCAGATGGATTGTCTTTACCACCCAGGTGGAGACTCTCCTGGGTGGGATAGGTAAGCCCTTGCGTAGACCTGTTGGATACACAAACAAGTTGTCTGCCTTACAAAAGTCCTCTGTCCTGTCCACGTAGAGTCGGAGAAGGTAGTGTAAATCCAATTTATCCAATCCATCCTGGGTGCCAGCCTGGCTAAAAAAAGAATTAAACACAGTTTTCCAGAGAAGGGAAACAATAGGAAAGATCGCCCAAAGAACAGCCTGCCCCATCATCCCACACCAGAACTCTTCAATGCCCAGTAGCATGGGCGCCCCAGACCCGAGGATTTTCCTCCTTTACTGGGACCTACCTACCCAGGAGAGGCTGAACCTGGGGAGGGCAGGGGGAGAAGCTGCAAGAAAAACAGGGAAGAAAACGCATCAATTACAATCTATCTACTTACCCCAAAGGTTGTCTGGAGCGAGGACAAAGAAAAAAAAACATCTGGGCACTTCCAGGTAGGTCTTTTTATGGAATCTAGTTAGGGTTGTCCTTGGGGGTTATGGGCGGGGGGGGGGGGGGGGGGGGGGGGGGGGGGGGGGGGGGGGGGGTGACCCGTGGTAGGCTGACATGAGGTGGGCCAGAAAATGACGGTTCAGAAAGCAGCATGTGAATTTAGCCAAAATGGCTATAAATGCTATCAGTCTCCATCACTGGAGATCCCAGACAAAGCATGTAGTAGAGTAAAAAGTACTGCCTCCCTGTCGGGGAATCCCTGGTCTCCCGCGTGACAGGCGGGGATACTCACCACTATACTAACGAGGAATACATGAAAGAAAACGCATGACAGACGGGATTACTCACCATTATAAGAAAACTTTGTGCACTGTGGCTTTATCTTAGTAACATACAAGTCCTGCAATGTCGTTCACAGAACATCAAAACAAATTATAAACAGTTATTTGAATGCAACATAACATAATCACTTAGAGCGGACCTACCACCTGGAATCTATGGTTTCATGAATGGCACTAGAAGTGCCAATAATAGGGAGGAATGCAGTGAAAAAAACCAAAAACTTACCTGTAATGAGCAATTTAGGAATATAATCCAGCAGCTCTTCTCACTTCCTGGTTTGTTGTAGGCAGAAATTGGGCAAGACGTCACAGGAAGCTTTAAATTCTCAGTGATCTGCTTTAAACATTCCCATGGAAGATCACTGAATGCCCCCCAGTGGCCACCTGCGATATTGCACCCCCATGTGTTTCATGTGTTGGCTTCCACGAACAAGGAAGTGAGGGTAGCTGTGGGGTAATCTTGTTAAATTGCTCATTACAGGAACGTTTTTGAGTTTTTTTTACTGCATTCCTCCCTAATATTGCCACTTCTAGTGCCATTCATGAAAACATAGAGTTCTGGTGGTAGGTCCACTTTAAGTCTCCTACCTACTTTTTTCTACAAGGTCAGATGCCTAGATTGCTTAGTTATATATTTATATTTGGCTGTGGCACTTGACCTCATTTTGACCTTGTAACTTTCTAACGTTATGCTATTCACATTTTTTTTGCAAAACAAAGATGAAAATGAAAATAGAATTCTTACATTTTGAATAATTTGGTGATCGTACCCATTTTCAGGGAACTTTTCCACTAGCTGACTGTGTAAGATAATTGCAACCATCTCTAGTCTAAATGTCCCCATCTTCTTCCTGACGGGTGCTCACCAGATGACCCGTTTGAGCACCACTTTAGGAATGACATTCTGTTCCAAAATTGTCTCCGACTCTATAGCCCTGATCAGAACTGCATTTGAGTATAAGCTGAGCTGGACTTTTCCAGCATATTTTGGGGGCTGAAAATCCCAGCTAATACTTGAGTATATAAGGTAGATAGTTTCAGAAAGTTGCAGCAACACCTGGTGGTTTCTCAGCTCCTTCGATAGCTCAGCTGGTAGAGCGGAGGACTGTAGAGGAAATATGTTCAGGAATCCTTAGGACATTTTTACTTCCAAAATTCCGCTCTTCTCAATAGCCAAATGGCACGAGGCAGGGCTTACAGTAGCTACTATACGCACTTAGAAAATAAAGTTTTATATTTAAGAGAAAAAATCTTTAGAATGTGAAATTTCAGCTATGCAAAAACCAATACACAAAACACACATATACTATAGGAAGGGCCCCCTATACCACCTAGATAAAAATTTATAGTTAGTTTCATGTTCATGGAGGTGGTAAGGTTAGGATACCGAGTTCTGGAGTGAAGACCTGATTTACATACCGCTCCCATTCCTTGATATATCTCGGTGCATTAGAAAAATAGTAGGCTATAGACCTGTAACAGAACAACTCTGTCCACCTGGAGAGATGGATAATGTATAGACTGTCTCCGGCCTAATCTTTTCCCAGACGGTGGGGCATGGTGTGGACTGTACAGGCACCTTACAAACAATGTTACTGTTACTGTCCTTGTTGATTGTATTGCAGACGGAGTGTCTGAGCTTATTATCGCCAATGCCGGGGAGACCTGGTGGGGGTGTTCCTAGTGGTCTGTGTGTTGTTACACACAGTTCTCTATCAGGTCAACAAGTGAGGTCTTCCTGCATGGGGAATATGTATATAAAGCCAAGAGTTTTTCCAATAAAGCAGTTCTTCTTTCCCTCAACTTTAAGCCTTGTCTCATGTTGTAGGGAACAGCTATAATACCACTAGCTCTTGTAAGAGCTGCTTGGAATCCCAGCTCGGCGTGGAAGTCACGGGAGAAGGACATCGCTGGCAGGTTGATACCGTTACAAGACCCTTAAAAGTTTGTTGGATATGTGGAATATGGGATCTATGTATAAGTGTTTAAAGTCTGGGTTGAGGTGTGCCTGCGAGAGCAAGACCAGGTGCATATACACGCATTGGTCAGCTGAGTAGGTCCCAAATGTTGTTCTGAGGTCAGCCAAGGTGTGTATACCCTCCTGGGATAGATTTTTAGTGTTCAAGTATTTTGGAAAATACAAAAGAACCATTCGTAGTCGGCAGGATTTGAACCTGCGCGGGGAGACCCCAATGGATTTCTAGTCCATCACCTTAACCACTCGGCCATGACTACTTAACTGTGACACTAACTTTAAATGGTATTAATATTTTTAAGTACATGAATTGAATGTATTGGATGTATGAGCATGCATTCATTAAAACTGACCTTGACACAATATGTGTGGAACGTACCATCTTGCATGTTACACTGTACAACTAGCCATCGGCTACTGTCCTCCTCCCATGGTGCTCTGACTGGTCAGTGCTAATGTCATCAATGTGACCAAAAAAGAATCCTGCCAATCACATCCCTTACCATAAGCATTAGTACTTTCCTTTGCACTGCATTAGCAATAGACTAGTCATGGGGTGGGGCTAGAATCTGTTATTTAGCTAGTCATTTAAAAGGGACAGACAGGCTCTTATGAGACACATGAAAACAAGCGGTTGAGTTAAGTTTTTGCCCTCAGAGAGCTTTTGTAATGTTATGTACAAAATGGATTAAAGTTAGACTGTTGGATACAAAGCTAGTTTGGCTAATCAATACAAAGGGTGTCTGGACGTTTTTTCGGCATGACTGGTTATCATCACGCGCGGTTGATCTGCCAGGAGATCGGTAGCTTTTCTAAATGTGTATGGAGGGCTTATTGGTATTTGATGTGTAGCTCGGCGTATGGTGGTTCCCACACTCTAGTTTATTGGACTCACATGGCTAGCTCTCACACACACATCTGGGGCACTGGGTTAGGGTCCCCATACCCGGGTCGATTTTTTGTTCGATTCCCAAGCAATCCAACATGTGCACGTTTGTGGTGAATGATTGTTTGCAAATTAAATGCTGCCACCCTCGATCAAACAGGGATCTAACTTGTTGGTAAATCCCTGTTTGAGTGCCATCACTTTGAATGGGGACCAGGGTGAAACCCAGAGGGCCTGGGCTAGCAAGCTGACAAGCAAAAAGGAGACAGGAGACATACAGCAGCCATGGACCAACCCCCCACCTGGAATAAGTACAGTAAGTACAACCCGGGCTGGGTCAACCAGCAGCGGGCTTCGTTGCATAATACACATTTAGTGCATAGACAGCAGAAACAAGGACCACCAGAAATTGACTTTAGCTAGGTAGGCACCCCTCAGGTCCTATGAGTTGACAGTAAAAGGCAGAAAAAGAACAGCAAGTGCAACCAGTGGTGTTTGATTCATAGGTAGGTGGTCCTATAGGGTTAAAGGGGTGGAGCCAACTCAATGTGTATGCTGTTGTGTATGCTGACATGGAGCCTTCAGGGAATGGATTGACAGTATAAATGTGACATTGCCATTTCTGAACACAAGAGGGCACCTTCTGAGTGATTCACTACATGGTTCAGAATAGACTGTGAATTTAGACAAAATAAGTCTATGTGATTGGATATGATGACAGATAAATTTAGGAATCATCAGTGTGCAGTGTGTTTTTTTTTTTATTTCGAACATTTATGTCCTTTAAAAGTTACATGGTACAGCAAACCAAAAAAACGTATAGATAGTTATTGGAATAAAATTTTAGGCTATGTCCCTACTGGGGGGGTTTCTGTCTCCAATAATGCGACCCACATGATTGACGCATTTTCTTGACATGAGGTCTGGAACAAAAAAAAAATGCAACATTTACAGCAGGCCAGTCAAAGCCTTGATATTAATCCCATTGAAGTGTAAAGAAAATGAAAAAGAATAGACTAAACAATTAAATGGAATACAAAAATAGAGCAATTCAGCACGTTGGCTTATATATGAGTATATACGGTAGACGATTTCAGAGTGTTGTAGTGACACCTGCTGGTTTATCAGCTCCTTCGATAGCTCAGCTGGTAGAGCGGAGGACTGTAGAGGAATACACAGGCATCCTTAGGTCGCTGGTTCGATTCCGGCTCGAAGGACATTTTTTACTTTTGAAATTCTCCACATCTAGATATCCAAATACCCAGAGTGGAGGCTTATGGTAGCCATAGACATCTTGATTTGTCTGGGATCTATTCCCAATTTTAACATTCCCAGCGATTGATCGTTTTGCAATCGATAGCACACCACCATGGGGATCTGATTTGGGGTAGATTTTGACAGGAGCAGATATCCAAAAAGGCAGATTCCTTAAAATCAGCCAAACGTGTAAGGCTGCTGCATAGGGAGCTATGGGTCAATCGCGCAGGAAGTGGTCGATTTTCTCCACCAACGTACTTTGATTGACAAACGATCAACAAAAAACAAAAAAAGTCGTATCAAGGGTTGAAATGCCCGCACCAGTAGTACAAAGAGAACAAAAATGTATCTGTATGTTTAATTTGATTTAACCTCCCTAGCGCACTGCCCGTTTCGCAGTGTAAAAAGTAGTTGTCCCCCCCCCCCTTCTGCGTCACCGTGACGCGATGGGGGGGGGGTGCCGAAATCCCGGAACGGCGAATGAACAGGGTTCGTCTCAACCGCTAGGAAGGTTAACCTTCTGAGCGTTTGGCCCGAATTAACTCGGGCTGAGTTTCATGCATCATGAAACTCAGCCCCAGTTAACTGCAGCCGCGCTCAGGGTCTTGCCGTCTTCTGACGGCGGTCGGGACCATCGGCATGTATGCCGATGCTTCCGGGTCCGCCCCCGATCGCGTCACTGGTGACGCGAAGGGGGCGGGGGTAGGCAGCGCCATAGACCTCCGTCAAATTGGAGGGGCGTCGCCTTTCTTCAGCATAAGTCCGGCGTCTCCAGTGACACCGGGCTTATGTTTAGAACCCTGAGCTGAGCAGGCAATCACGGCGGAGCATATTGAGCTCCGCCGCGATTGCCCGTGGCACGGTTATGAAAGAACCGTGCCACGTGGCAAACGCTCAGAGGGTTAATTTGGGATGTGGCATCTTTTTTAGGTGTATTGAGAGTCACTTTCAATTGGTTGTGAAGTGACCTACCAGGTGGTATGTCTGCTTTAACTCTGCTGAGATTAATCGGGAGATTAATAATCGACACTCGGCTACTGTAGGTCTTTAGCTTTTCTATTTAAATGCCATGTAGGAAGGGCATCTTTTTGATTATCTTTCCCTAAACCAGTGGTTCCCAAACTTTCCTTGCAGGGCCCACGTTTTCTATTTAGGAACATTATAGAGCCCCTCCCCCCATTCTATTCTAATAAGGTTAAGAATGAGGGCCCACGCCCCGCTCCCCTGGAATAACTTTGCGCCTCCCATGGGGGGACCGCCTTAAACAGTGGGTGATATTTCTGCACTTTGTTTTATTTGTCAAATTCCATGAGTTCTTCTCACAGGGTTCATCAAACCGTGTTTTAGAGAAAATCCAAAAAGAAGTTATCGTAGTCGGCAGGATTTGAACCTGCGCGGGGAGACCCCAATGGATTTCTAGTCCATCGCCTTAACCACTCGGCCACGACTACTTTCTTCGTTGGCATTGTTGTTTTGCTAGTCATCCCGCTGGCTTTCTTTATCCATCGGTCTGTCCAACTAACATAAACCCCAAAAAACAAAATGGGAATCTAAAGCTGGGCATAAACGTTATGATTCCTGCACAACCTGACCGCCGATGCCATGTGTGCTCCCGCATTCCTTAGGGATCAGGTCGTGCAGGAATCGAGTGCAGCAACAAGCAGTATTGGACTAAAATCAGCCGTCATGTCGGATCGCTCATGGATCCGATAGGATGGTTCATTTTTATCTGATCCCATTAGTTCGGCTGGGAACGGCTGCCCCCAGCCGAAGTAATGAGCGGCACACAAAGAGTTCTGGCCAATTCTTGGCACTAGCAGGTGGGCGTGATGACGTCATCACGCCTGCCCCTAGTGCTGAAATTGGATCGGGAGCTTAAGGCTGTTTCCACTGCTTATTGGATTATTCTGTGTTTAATGCAGGGAGTTGCATCTGCATGTGATCCGTTTTTGTTTTGTTTTTTTTTTGTTATTATTTTTAGGAGAGGGCTAAAGCCGGCCATAAACGTCCTGATCTAAGGCCGACATTTAGCAGACTCTTCACAGCGTGGTGACGTCACCACGCTGTGAGCAGTCTGCTACAAAATGGACAGAAATCCTGTGTATTCCACTAACACACGGGACTCCTGTCAGACTGTAGCCAATTAACTCGGAGGGGAGGAGACTCGGAGGGGGAGGAGACTTGCGGGGAGGAGACTCCCCCTCCGAGTTAACAGCCTGCAGCATAGTCGGGCAGAAAAAAAACCAGCAGGACGGATCCGTGTGCGATCCGACCTTCTGGCTTTTTTTCTACAAAACTCAAGGTGGGCTCCCTCATAGTTGCGGCCGACCAACCTTTATGTGCTAGGCGGGAGCGAGCACGCAGGTTGGTCTGCTACAACTATGGCCGGGAATCGGCCCGTCTATGGGGGGCTTTATGCATTGTAGAGGTGTCAAAAACAGATGCCCAATATATTTCCTATGATTGTTTTAAGTGTTCTGTTGCCCTCTTTTACACACTGCACTTAAACAAAACGCAATGGACCACTAACACAACATCGAAACAACTCTATTAAAAGTCAATGGTGTGCTTCCAATTTATGTTCAATCCACTTTTCTTCTACCAAAAGGACCCGGCACTACATAGTTGTTGGTAGATCTAAAGGAAATTGTATGGAGTGATCTAAAGACTCCTCAATGCTCAAAGCGGCCATCTATACGTGCATGGGCACCTTCAAGCCCCCCATACACGCATAGATGGCCACTTAAGTTAGCCACACATGGTTCAATTTTGGTTCAATCGATGCTCGATTAGATCGAGGAATTCAATCGTCTAATCGAAAATCGATCTAAATCGCATCAACATACACCCCACATTGAGTTTGCGATTGTGGTGAGATTTCGAATCCAAAATATTACTAAAATCGTCGATTTTGGTATTGAAACGTTTGAATTCCAGATTGAAGTGTCTATGTTATGTATATCTAATCTAATCGATCCAGGAGAAACACCACAAACATCGACGATTATAAAACGATTTTGGCACAATTGACAATGATTTTCCAACATGTCCAATCAAAATTCGATTCGATTTTCTGCCTTCATCGAACAATTATCGTCGATCGTACCATGTGGGCATTTCTCGATTTTCGTTCAATCAATGAAAAAATTCATCTAATCGAGCATCGATTGAACCAAAATCGAACCGTGTGTGGCTAGCTTTAGAGTGCTGATGTCATGCCGTGCATGACCGATCTACTGGCTATCTAATGCGGCCACCCCTATTTTCACGTGCATTCAATCGACAGATCTGTGATGCAGGTATCAGACATGTCTGTAAATCCAGCTTGATCTGCATTCTTTGAGTCCCCATTCAAAGGATCGGACAGGAATCGAGCACCTTAAGTGGTGCGTCTTGATTCTTCTCCAATCGAAGGGCGCCCGGGCACAGACTACATTTAAGCTAGATCCTACCTACTCACATCTCCTGCCCGGAGGAAAACGGTTCAAAATCTTATCTGGGCACCTACCAATGGTAAAGGCAATAGGTCTAAAGCCCCCCATACACCACATACAATTACCATGCAACTTCTGTACAACCAACTTTTCTTCTACCAAAACCATGTAATAGGAGGACCTTTCTACACCTTCCAATCACTATGTATTCTATCAGTGAGGACCCGGCACTACATAGTTGTTGGTAGGTCTCATGAAAGTTGTATGGAGGAATCTGAAGGTGTATGGGGGGGCTTAAAGGTGACCATACACAGTTCTTTTTTACTCGATCAACCAAAAGTAATGACCAATTATGTCAATCATTTAAAAATATTTTTGAACTGAATCAAGTGATCACAAACCTAGCCTAAAGGCCCCCCATACACCTTACAATCTTACCATACAATTTCTGTTCAATTTACTCTTCTACCAAAAGTACTGGGCACTACATAGTCATTGGTAGATCTAAAGGAAATTGTATGGAGTGAAACACTTATCAGCGCTCGAAGCGGCCATCTATGCGTCTATGGGCACCTTTAAGCCCCTCATCCACATATAGATGGCCACTTCGAGCACTGACGTCACACCGTGCACTACCATCGATCTACTGCCTATGTAATGCGGCCACCCCTATTTTTTACTGTGTTCAATCGACAGATCAGTGATGCAGGTATCAGACATGTCCCTAAATCCTGCTCGATCTGCATCATTTGGGTCCCCACTCAAAGGATCAGAGTAAAGGTCAATTCAAAGGACCACCTAAAGTGGTGCGCCTTGATTCTCGTCCAATCGACGGGCACCCGAACGCAGACGACATTTAAGCTAGATTCTACCTACTTACATCTCCTGCCCGGAGGAAAGCGGTAAAAATCTAGTCTGGGCACTTAAGCCGGCCATAGACGTATTGATCTATGGCCGGCTTTTAGCAGACTCCTCACAGCGTGGTGACATCACGAGTGATATTTTCATTTCTCAAGGAAATCTAAGATCAACTGAGCAAGCACTGATGTGTGTATTGCTAGATTAGTTTACAGAAAAAAGGCTTGTTAAGCCCCCCATAGACAGGCAGACTCCTCCATACAACTTTCATGAGACTTACCAACAACTATGTAGTATAGTGACCTCCCTGAATACATAGTGATTGGAAGGTGTAGAAAGGTCCTCCTATTACATGGTTTTGGTAGAAGAAAAGTTGGTTGTACAGAAGTTGCATGGAGGAGTCTGCCTGTCTATGGGGGGCTTTAGTTTGTCTGCTTATCATGCAAAATAATTGATCTGTTTTTCCTACATTTCTGCCTCACTAATTTGCTAAAAGTTTAGCCAAAAATCAACTAGCTGATTTGTGAGGTAATTAAGATGTAGAGAAGGGTGGTGGGAACAGTACAAAATAGACAGTATTGCTCTAGCACATGTCGTTTTTGCATATAATTCGTTTAGATTACACATTTAATCGTTTAGAGCAATAATTATTTAAAGCAGCAACAAAAAAGTTCCAACAACCTTTCTTTAAATCTCCAACAATTAGAGTGATGATACCATATTAAGAGGTTTTACAATGAACTAGTCTAAAGCAGGGAACACATGGCTCAATATTGGAGCCCTTCTAGGTTCCCTGCAGCAGTGTGATGATGTCCTTGCGTTGCTGTCAGATATCAGAGGAGCTGGAGGCACTCGGCTGATGCATTGCATGGAGACCCCTCGCTCTCCATGCAAAGCAACGGGCATCGGCCGTGGTTTATGGTCATGTCCGATATCCCTTTTTTCGTGTGGGATCCTGCTTGAAAACAGAGATGGCTGCATGCACGGCTCGAAACGGCCATCAATCTGCCCCACATCTACATGTGTGTTCCCAGTTTTCATGTTTTAAACATCTCTTCTGCGTGTCATAGGGTTCTCTACACTCCACCCAAAGATTGCTTTGCACAGGGTTCCATGGTGTAATGGTTAGCACTCTGGACTTTGAATCCAGCGATCTGAGTTCAAATCTCGGTGGAACCTTTATTTTATGTATTCTCTGATGGCAGCAACTCTGTGACTACAAAAATTAAATTAGGAAACATAATATTCTTCCTTCTTCAATTATATGTGCATGTAAACTTCTAGTATTTAAAGTGTTTAGGACCAAGTCACTGTATAATGTTCATAAGCAAGATGTATGTTTATCTATATAGTAGGTCTGTTTGTGTGTAAGTGTAGCGTTTCCCAGGGAAACTACCCCAACAACCAGGTTCTTTTCGATTATTTTGGTGACCAACTCCTACATGCTTGCTGACGTCATCACGTTTGCACCCCGGTGCATTATGGGGCCCCTTCAGTCGTCTGGCACCCTTTGTGTGCCGGCATTAGCTTCAATGAAGACACCGGTCTTCATTGAAGCTAATGCGCTCGGCTCCCATCGGCCAGAGATTATCGGACATGTCTGTTCTCTGGCCGGCTGAGCAGTGGGGCGACAGTGATCTGTCGCCCCATGTGGGCACATGCCGATAAGAGGCCGATTTTTAACCTGACCGACGGCGCGAGCGCTCACGCCCGTCGGTCAGATTAAAAATCGGCCGCTTATCGGCATGTGTATGGCTAGCATTAAGGTGCTACAATCCAAACAAACCTAACCAGCTAACCTGGCCAGCTCTAGCACTATGTTAAAACTTTTGCTTTCAATACAGGGGTTTTAACGGACAGTGGAGCCTAGGGCTTACTCTGTAGACACCTTATGAAACTGCATCCATCCACTCAGGCAAGATGAGGGAGAGACTACCCTGGTCCAAAAGATGTCCCTGTTAATCGCCATGGATAGGGGTCCAGCCTGGGCACTGCAAAGTAAACAGCCGGCGGGGGATAGAAGCATCTTGCTGCAAGGTAGGCTGCTGGCAAAAAGCCTGGGAGAAAAAAAAAACCAACAATTTATAACCTCTTCCCAGTGGGAGGGAATTTACAGTTGCGGGGCAAAGTAAGCAGTAAGTCAGTAAGCAGCAGTCCAGAAAACAATTAGGTCTCAGTGATCATTTACAAACTTCACGTTTTTTGTCACATTCGCAAAGTTTTGAGACAACATATGGTAGAATGTACAAAGTTTTGAGACGACGCATAAGAAAGGTCCCACCGAGATTTGAACTCGGATCGCTGGATTCAGAGTCCAGAGTGCTAACCATTACACCATGGAACCCTTTACTGGCAGTGTTTCTGCACAGCCCGCAGGTGAAATGCGGTATGGTATTATTAAAGCTAGACTGGGATGGAGATAAAAGGCGTTCATCCACTTACTGGTCCACATCACTCCAAGACCATATATACAGTCATGAACAACAGTTTAAGACCACTTGAGAAATGGCAAAGAATCATATTTTATATTGTTGGATCTTAACAAGGTTCCAAGTAGAGCTTCAACATGCGACAAGAAGGAGTGAGACAAAATTTTTTTTGAGCATTCAATTTTATGAAAACAATGAATAAACTTAAACAGGCTGTTTTAGAGCTGAGCTGAAGTTCCAGATAAATAAAAGGGCAAATAAATGAACACGCATGGCGCTTGAATCGGCCATCGATCTGGCCCATATCTGCACATCTGTACCCTGCTTAAATCTCTTTTAAGGTACAGCCTTCTTATGGAAAGGTTTTGTTTACACTCTATATGTTTACATAAAATGGTTACCTACCATAGGTTTTCCTTTCTTTTCTCAGAACAAACGTTGTTAAGATGTTTTCCCACTGACTCTCTCCATCCAACTGGATATTGCTTAAGCCCCCCCATAGACGCGCCGATTCCCGGCCATAGTTGTAGCCTACCAACTGGCGTGCTCGCTCCCGCCGATCACATAAAGGTTGGTCGGCCGCAACTATGAGGGAGCCCACCTTGAGTTTTGTAGAAAAAAAGCCGGCAGGTCGGATCGCACACGGATCCGTCCTGCTGGTTCTTCTTCTGCCCGACTGTGCTGTAGGCTGTTAACTCGAAGGGGAAGTCTCCTCCCCCTCCCCCAGAGTCTCCTCCCCCTCCCAGTTAATTGGCTACAGTCTGACAGGAATTGCGTGTTAGTGGAACACACGGGATTCCTGGCCTCTCTGTAGCCGACTGCTCACAGCGTGGTGACGTCACCACGATGTGAAGAATCTGCTTTACTCCATAAAAGTCTACAATCAAGCTAGCTCCTACCTATGGCTCTAGCACATGTTGTTTCACAGTTCCTGGCAGAAATCCACCCAACGTCTACCAATATAACTTGACTGTTTCATGTAATTCCTCCCCCACCAAAGACATTGCAGTGATGAATGATGAAGCTTAGCCCAAGCGCATGTAGAAAAGCCTACAAAATATAACAAATTACTATGGATACAGCGTCCTCCAAGCTGGAACAGAATCTGAAAATTAAAAAACAGGATATCCTATTAAAAATTATTAACATTGGAAACTATTGACAAGACCCAAAAAAATCTCTGCGTTGGCCGGGAATCGAACCCGGGTCAACTGCTTGGAAGGCAGCTATGCTCACC
>CM070035.1:4003102-4020841 GCA_036250615.1 Ptychadena robeensis
CCCACAATTTCTGATTGCGGTCCTGCTCCTGGGGTCTTGGGGGTCATTTAAAAACGACCCTATTTTAATCTTATGGAGCAAACAACTAAAAATAAACCAGTGAACCCCTCTTGTTGAGTTCACTGAGTTGCACAAACAATGTCTTTACCAGACAGTTAAAAACCGCCCATGTAAACAAGCCCTAATTTATGTTGGACACTTTGATCTGTTCAATTTACCATTGAACCAATTTTTGTTTCTGCAAAACCACAGCAACAAAGCAGAACTGAGAACAAATCCTCTATTTTTATTTTGTTTTTGTGGCTTAAAATGCATATAATATCTATTTTTTAATGGACAACTATGTAAATGAGGGATATTCTACCTTTTAGCACTGGAGGAAAACAACTTGAATACATTGTTGTATGTGTCTTAATGTTTTTGTATAAGAAAGGTCCCACCTCGGATCGCTGGATTCAGAGTCCAGAGTGCTAACCATTACACCATGGAACCCTTAACTGGGAATTTCTTTCACAGATCCTCTGTGAAATTTACCCCCCTAGTAATAACACTAGACTGGGCTACAGGAGATGGAAAATGAGTTGTATCTTGAAACCCTTCAGTGAGGACATGCATAATTAAAGCTCAGCTAGCATTGGAGTTTGCCTTTGAAGGCCACGGAGTGTAATTGATCTTTTCTTGAACAGAAGAAAAGGTTCTCTTCTTGGTACAATTCATCTTAATCTTTTGATCTGTCAATTAACATAGATTATACTTTTAGGGTTCACAAAACAGGAGCGTTTTACAGCAAATCCAAAAGAAGTATATACTCGAGTATAAGCCAAGGGGGGCTTTTTCAGCAAATTTTAAGTATATACGGTATCTCAGTTGTGTGGGGGCCGAAAGATGAGCGGTGGAGTGCAGCGTGATGACGTCCTTTGTGTGCCAGCCATTAGTTTCAATGGGGATCCCGATCCCCATTACAACTAACGGCATCGGCCAGAGATATACAGACATGTTCGTTCTCTAGCTGGCTTTGGGGTGACGGATCTTTCGTCCCAAGTGAGCACCCCTGATCGGTGGCCGATTTTGCAGACGGCCGCGATCGATACTTGTTGCGTGTATAGGGGCTTAAGAAAATCTGATTCTCTAAGAGGTTTTTCTAGTCATCCCACTGGATCTCTCCGTCCAATGGTCCTTCCAAGTAACATAAACCTAAAGGAACAGCTGAGAAGCAGCCTGGATATTGCTAACTCAAGCTGGCACCTACCTATTTAATCAAGCTAGTACCTACCTATTCCCATCTCCTGCCAGGAGGAAAGGGACTAAGAATCTAAACTGGACACCTAAGGATGGTAATCGCAGTAGGTCTACCAATTCCTCTGGCGGTTCCATATTTAGCCTTCAACAATAGATGGAAACTTTTGCTGACATGAAACTCATCAGGAAAGGAAAATTACAATAAGCATTTCTATTTTCTGAGATCTGGGAAATAACGAGGTTCTGTGACCATTACATTTGCACACCAAAATCACAGAGAGATGATCCAACACTGAAAATTTCATTCGCTTCCCTTTCAAAAACTTAAATCTTGAGTGTAGAGATGGCTCATACCAATTCTTAACCTCCTGAGCGTTTCGCCGAGGTCCAGATTTCTGTACCAAAAGCGTTACGCTGTTTATCATTGAAAAAAAAATGTTGTAGGCCTGTAACTGACCAAAAACACGGGTCTAGTAGACATCCTGAATATATAAAGTTTTAAACGTTTAAATATTTTTTTAAAATCACATTTAATAATCAAATAAAATATAAAACACAAAAATCTGCTCAAACTAGAATTAATTTTTTAAATCAACCAAGACTGACAGGCGGCCTGATACACCGCGCAGGGAACATTGTCGCACGCTGGCACATTTGCTGGCCCGTGGCTTAGGGCTCGCTCCTGCCGCATTGGGGGGAGTGCTCCCTATTGATTTAGCTGAGCCAAAATGCAGAAAAACTGCGTCCATACTGCATTCATGCATGTAGTATGGGCGCTGTTTTTCCGCGTCTTGGGACACCTCCATTGATCTCCGGTGAATTGAGGTGTCTCTGGCGGCAATGTGCGGTGCTGCAATGAAGACGCGGCATCCCGCAGCTTCATATCATCACCGTGGATGCACCACTCAAATAGTGCAGAGTGAACACTGCCATTCATTCGAATGGGAAGTGTCCTCTCTGCGTCTTGTTCCCTGCTGTGGACATACGTCCACCTCGGGGAAAAAGACACAGTGGACGCAAACCCTTACAAAGTATTTACTTCTTATGCGTTTTCCTTTATTTTGAACTTGATTGCATACAGAAAAATCAATCCAATCAAATCCAACATGAAAGAAAACTCATCATAAGCAAATATATGTTTTTTTTTAAAAAAATGTGTTTTTTTCATTTTACATTGAATTGGAGCGAAAAAAATCACTCCAATCAATGTCAGAATGAAAGATAAACTATAAGGAGCAAAAATCACCCCCTCCCGATGACATCATCGCGCACCCGCCGGCACGATCACGATTATCGGCATCTGAAGATCAGACAGCTGGGGACACGGAGGAGAAGAGCAGGAAGTCTCTGGGCTGCCTGCAAGCCATCTGGGTGCAGGTAACAGCAGCCCGAGTTAACTCGGGCTGATCCTTTTAAGCAACTTTCTTCAGCCCGAGTTAACTCGGGCTAAACACCCAGAAGGTTAAGCAGGGAACACATGTATCGATATGGGCCAGATCAATGGCTGCTTTGACCGCCGTGCACGCTCACAGCCATCTATCTGGCCCATATCTAATGAGGCCATCCCTGTTTTCGAGGGGGACCAACTAATCCAAATCGAAAACAGTGATATTGGACATGAATGTAAATCTTGAACGATGTCCATTGCTTTGCATTCGGGTCTCCATGCAAAGCATCGTTGGAGCTGGAGACACAGTGCTCTTTGTTTTCCTCCAATCTCCCCGGCCCTCTGCCAACACCGTCTGCCTACAGGCAAACCTGGATCAGAGCTACACGTAATCTCTTTTAAGGTACAGCTTTCTTATGGAAACTTTTTGTTTACACCCTATATGTTTACATACGAATGGCTTCATAGAAATGGTTACCTGCCATAGGGTTTCTTTCTTCTCTCAAAACAGACATTGTTTAGATGTTTTGATAGTCGTCCCACTGGCTCTCTCCATCCAATGCTCTTTCCAACTAACATAAACCTTAAAGAAAAACCTGAGGAGCAGCCTGGATATTGCTAACTCTATAAAAGACTACAATCAAGTTAGTTCCTTCCTATTGCTTCAGCACATGTCGTTTTTTCATGTATTTAGTTTACAAGTCAAACTTTTTCAAGTTATAATATTGACCTAACTTTGAACTTAATTTATGCAAAACTTACATTTGCTAGAGCAAACGTTCAGGGACTTTACAATTAACTTACAAATAAACTAGTTGAAACTTTTTGAATATCTCTGCGTATCACAGGGCTCTCTACACGCCACCCAAAACTTAGACCAATCAGGGTTCCATGGTGTAATGTTTAGCACTCTCGACTTTGAACCTAGTGATCCCCGTTCAAATATCAGTGAAACCTTTATTACTACAACGATGAAAATAAGTTACATTAATAACAAACTAACATGTAAACCTTTTCTTTATCTTTAAGTTTTTTTAGGATCAAGTCACTGTAAAAAATTCATAAGCAAGATCTTTGTGTATTTATGTATATAGTGCAGGGTTGTGTAGATATGAGTGAACAAACTATATATGCATGGTGATGGGTACCCCCTTCCCACAGTTCCTGGCAGAAATCCACCCAGCTTCTATCTGTATTCAATATAACTTGACTCTTCCGTGCCATTCCTTCCGCTCCAAAGATATTGCAGTGATGAACGGTGAAGCTAAGCCCAAGCGCAGGCAGGGAAAGGCATGTACAAATGCTGACTACAGGCTGAATTATATGGGCAGATGCCTACCACCTATTAAACACTCAAAGTGGCATGTACCATGCATGTAGGAACATGTAGGTATAAAATTTCAACACCCAGTCCAATTCAACACTATGAAGCCAGGAAGACGTGACATGAGGTATCCCCCTGGTGCTTTTCTGATGCCTGAAAGATACTAACGGAATGGGAGGGTTTTTAAACACCCCACGAGCACCTGGTGTACAGGCACCCGAACATGGGGGGCAGACATATGAATGATCCCTACAGGCTCAATTACATGTGTGAATGTCAATCACCCATTAAACTCCCAAACAGCAGGTTTTCAGCGGCATGTAGGAACATGCAGCTTTACAATTTCAACACCCAATTCCATATCTAGCCTTTAACAGTAGATGGAAACTTTTGCTGACGGGTAACTCATGAGGAAAAGAAAATTACAAGAAGCATTTCTTTTTTCTGAGATCTGGAAAATAACTAGGTTCTGTGACCCTTATGTTTGCCAGCCAAAATGCCAGAGAGATGATCCAACACCCTGAAATCTTCATTAGTGTCCATGTAGGAAAGAAGACAAGACCCCGCCTACAAAATATAACAAATTACTATGGAAAGAGTGTCCTCTAAGCTGGAATAGAATATGCAAATTTACAAACTGGATATCACAAGTAGAATTATTATAATCAAACCCAAAACATTACTGCGATGGCCGGGAATCGAACCCGGGTCAACTGCTTGGAAGGCAGCTATGCTCACCACTATACCACCAACGCTAGATGCTGAAGTACATAATGGGTGCTCCTGGGGTCTCGGAATCATGTATAAAGACCCAGTTTTAAATCTATGCATCAAATGACTAAAAACAAACCAGTGAACCCCTCTTGTCGAGTTCAGCGCCTGGTCACCCAAATCGTTGGTTAAAAACCACCCCATGTAAACGAGTCCTAACTTATGTTGGACACTTTGAGTTATTAAATAGCATCTAAACTAAAAACAAACACCCAAAAAATTTTACTTACCTCTAAACTGTCCTAATAGCTCAAAGTTGCATAAAACCTAAAATATATATTTAGCTATCCTGCTGATGTCTGTGTGAGCCGCCATTTTACATTCAGTGTTGCTTCCAGTCTTTAATGAGTTAAGGCTGCAATAACGGGCAGCCAGATACAATGTGTGTCAATGGACACAAAGTGAAAGCAGGAAAAAAACAAAAGTGAACCGCTGCAGAAGGAATGTCCAGACAGTGTGAGAAGCTGAGCGTCACGGCCCAAGTGAGATCAAGAGGAGGGGAGAGGTAGGAAATATATATTTCTTCTCACAGGTAACTATTTTTATTTACATATTGCTCCAATAATGTGAGGTTCACTAGCTAGGGGCAAAAGTTTGTCTGGTGTGCTTTAAGTTTACTATTGAACCAGTATTGCTTCTGCAAAACCACAGCAACCAAGCAGAACTGATTCTGCAATTCTTGTATTATAATTTTTTTGTTGCAGCTAATAATTTCACTAAATAAAAAAATGAAATGCACAACTATGTTAATGAAGGCTAGTTTACTTTATAGTACTGGCAGACAACTATTTGAATCTATTGTTGTATGTTTCCCATTGTTTTTAATTTTTGAAAAACAAAGTAACCGAACTTGGTAGAGAACATACAAAGTTTTTAACCTCCTGAGCGTTTGGCCCTTGGCACGGTTTTTTCATTACCGTGCCACGGGCAATCGCGGCATGCCGATGCTCCCGACCGCCATAAGCAGACGGCGAGACCCTGAGTGCGGCTCTAGTTAACTGGGGCTGAGTTTTATGATGCATAAAACTCAGCCCGAGTTAATTCGGGCTAAACGCTCAGAAGGTTAAAAAAAATAAATACACAAGAGATTTGATCTCGGATCGCTGTATTCAGAATCCAGTGCTAACCATTACACCATGGAACCCTTAATCATCAGCAACTTTGCACAGATCCCAGGAGAAATTTACCCAGGTATTAATAAAACTAGTCTGGGCTGCAGGAGATGGTGAATGAGATGTATCATACATACAGGGGTGCACATAACTTTTTTAGTGAGCTCCTCAGATGAGTACCAGGAGATAGTGTTTGGTACTCATCCCATATGTAGGGTGGTCTTCCTCACTGTCTACCTCATTGTCCTCTGCGTCAGCCCCCTGCATGTTAGACTCTGCTGCAGATGGACCTCCCTGTTCCTGATTGTTCCTCAGATTACCTGTCTTCATCCACAGGTCACCAGCTGGCTTTGGGTCAAATATAACTGTCACAGTATATTGCTGCCGAACCGATTTAGAAATGGACACAACATTTTTGCAAAAAACCAACCAGCGGATTTGAGAGTTAATTGCATAGTGTCTAAACACAGAATGGTCACCAAAATTGCTGGAGATGTAGAGAAGGGTTGTGAGAACATTATAATATAACACAATATAGACAGTATTGCTCTAGCACATGCAGTTTTTGCATTTATTTAAATTACAATCAAGTCAAACTTTTTCATCATCATTTTGACTTAACTTTGAACTTAATTTATGCAAAAATAAAATTTGATACCTTTTAAAACCATAGCAAAAAAAAATTCCCACCAACCCTCACTCCTTTAAAGCCCTTTTTCGCTGGATATCCTACGCAAAAACAATATAATCAAACCCAAAATAGCACTGTGTTGGCCAGGTCAATTGCTTGGAAGGCAGCTATGTTCAGCACTATACCGCCAACGCCACAGATAGTTCTATGTAGTAGTTAGCCTTCTGTCAGTTGGCAGCAGCCCAGGAAATAACCAGGTGCTCCTGAGAGTTTGGGGTTAATTGTTAAATGTTCCAATTTAACCCTTTGAAGTGCACAACTGAAACCCAACACCTTTTGTGGAGTTAGCCAGGTGGTTTAAAATTGTCCAAGTAAACAAGCTCTATTTTATGTCGGACACTTTGTTCTGTTCACATTACCATTGAACCAGTTTTGTCTTCATAAAACCACAGCAACCGAGCAGAACTGAGAACAATTTTCTTTTCTTTTTTTTTTGCGGCTAAAAATGTCATGCAATTTAATAAAAAAACAACAAAATGCAATGGCCAACTATGTAAATTATGGAGAGTTTTCTTGATAGCACTGGAAGACAACTTAATGAATCATTGTTGTACATTTATTATTGTTTTTGAATAGTAAAGGGCAAAGTTGCTATGCTTGGAAGAACAAAGTTTTGAGACAACATGTAAGAAAGGTCCCACCGAGATTTGAACTCGGATCGCTGGATTCAGAGTCCAGAGTGCTAACCATTACACCATGGAACCACTTGTCACACCAATGTAAGAGGAGTGTAGAGAACCCTGTGATACACAGTACACTCAAAAACTTTTAACTTGTTGATTTGTGAGTTAATTGCAAAGCCCCTGAACCTGATATCATCACCAAAAGTATTTCTTTAGTAAATTAATTTTTTGTAACAATTAAGTTAAAAGTTTAGTCAATCTTATAACTTGAAAAATGTTGACTATAAATTAAACATATGCAAAAACTGCATGTTCTTGATTGGAGTTAAACAACAAAGAAGTACTAAATCAAACCCCCTAATTTGAGAGTTGTCTCCACAAATGAGAAGAACTTGTGTGTCTGTCGGATTCCCCTGGCGATTCTCCGGATCGGCTCAGAGAGACGATCCTTCCGGGTCCGTCCGGGGTAGGCAGCGCCATAGACCTCCATGTTAATTTAGGGGCTGGAATCGTACTGGGCACCTCCAAGTGGGCTAAAAATTGCAGCGACATTTTATATGCTCTATCCCGCATGGTTTATCAATGTTGCTTTTAGGTTTCACCTAACAGGTGAGCACCATACCTGAGCCAGTTTCATAGAAAATAAAAAAGAAGCTGATCGTAGTCGGCAGGATTTGAACCTGCGCGGGGAGACCCCAATGGATTTCTAGTCCATCGCCTTAACCACTCGGCCACGACTACTCACATATGTACTATTTTAGCACTACTTTAGAGATTACCTACCTCACTGAATTCATTTACTTCTTTTGTAGCCAGAAACTAGACTGATCTATCCTTGTTCATTTGCCATATTTTACTTGTAGGGCAAGTGCATACCAATGAGCTTCATAACTACCCTCAGAAAGATTTTGCCCAGCGTGTATTTTGGCTGTTGATGCCCCTAGCGGGGTCTCCAAGCACAGGCAAAATGGTGCTTAACAGTCTTTACACCTGGCTAACAGCAACAAGCTAAAGTCCAGTATCAGAGTCCACAGTAGCAGTGCTTGGAAGTTTTGGAACTGCCACTTGTCCTCAGACAATACCTCAACCCAGGTAGCGCCATGGGTGACCGGCAAGTCCCCAGGGGGAGTTGATAAAGGGCGGATAGTGAGCTGGCTGGTTCACCCCACAGGGGCAGGTCAGTTGCATGGTGCAGAGGAGGGCCACCCAATTCTGAACTGAGCCGTCTCCGTAGGAGGCAGAACAAGCGGTTGGCTGAATGGATAGTTGCGTACTATTGCGCCCGCCAGCTGTACACACGCTGGCAGAGTAGGCCGTAGAGAGTCCCGGCTGGGGAGAGGGGCACATAGCAAGCCTGTCTTTCTTCCCCTGATTGAGCACCACCTCTTCCTGGTAGCTCTCTCTTATTTCCTCAGGAGGTCACGTTGCATGCCTTCAGCCTCTGCACACCACTGCTCTCCACTAGAAGTTTATTTTGACAAATTCATTTTGTAATAAATCTGTATATGTGTATTCTACTAAAACTGTATTTTGGTTATTTACCTGTGAAATCCCCCTACAACATCTACAAAAGACCCAAGACTACTGCTGGATGGGCAGTGCTGTTTCTAGACTTTCAGTTGTTCTTGCTTAGGGACCCCTGTCACCCCAGGGGGTTGCTTTTTTGATGGAACTTCCAACCCGCCCTCCCTTACCTTGCAGATCTGAACAGTGCAAGCTGCTGACCCTGTGTGGGGAGCAGGGGTTGGTGCTGGAGGGGGAAGAGAAGAGGATCTGTGTGCATGTACCTTTTCTTCTTCTCCTTCCCTCTCCAGCAACCCCACCCACCAGCCCCCCGTCGCCACCATTGGCAGCTTGCGCTATTGAGATCTGCATGGCACCTATGCACACGCATGTGATGTCAGCAGCCCCAGAAGATGTCGCTCAAGTAATGCCCTTTAGAATAAAACTTTTCAACCCTGGAAGGACTGTTATGTTGGAGATTTTTTCCTAGATGTTTTAAATTAAAAAAAAATAGATAAACCTTCCCAGTTCCCTAACCTTCAGAAACTCTTCACCCAAAAAGTACAGAAATATATATATTTTTTAAAACTGCTTTTTACAAAATTTAAAAGGTATTTTTCACTATAAGCAACAGAAGACTACAACCAAACTCGGGACTCTGATACATGTCCTATTGTATGTGCACTCTGGTATGTACAAAGCCTGTCATACTAAAATTACCCAAGAGTACAATAAAGGTCCCACCGCTGGATTCAGAGTCCAGAGTGCTAACCATTACACCATGGAACCCTTGGTAAGATTGCTGGTGGGCATGTGGTAGTTGCCTCACTTTGGGTATTTGGTCACAGGTTCAATTACAGCTTAAAGTGGAACTACCACCAGAAATCTATGTTTTCATGAATGGACTAGAAGTGCCGATAATATGGAGGAATGCAATTAGAAGATTTAAAAAAAACTTACCTAAATTAGCTATTTAGGAAGATAATCCTGCAGCTCTCCCTCACTTCTGGGTTCTGGTGTCAGCAAGGCAAGGTGTTGCCATTATAGCTAGAGATGGAATAACCGGTATGATGAAGATTTTTGGTGGTAGATCCACTTTAAGATGGAGGTAGATCCACTTTAAGATGGAGGAATCAGTTCACACAGACACCATGCTTCTCTTCTCTCAGGAAGAAGGCACACACTGAGTAAACTTTCTTGTAAACACAATCTTATTAAAAAACAGACAATACAGTCACATGCCACAAGGTCCTGTGTGAGAGATATACTGTATAAGAGCATACATACTATTACACATATTAACACAAGGCAACAAGTCACGAGAAAGCTTTGTTTTCTTGGCAAACTTGTGATTCACGTAATTATATTGAGAAAAATTCCCATAGAAGATCATTGAATGCCCCCCACTGGCCACCGACGATATTGCACCCCCAGTTCAATGATCTTCTAGGAGAATGTTCCTTAATATAATCATGTGAATCACAGGATTACCCAGAAAACAAAGTGCTCTTGTGACGTGTAGCCCTGCCTTGCTGAGACCAGAACCCGGAAGTGAGGGATAGCTGAAGGTTTATCTTCTGAAATTGCTCATTACAGGTAAGTTTTTTTATTGCATTCCTCCCTATTATTGCCACTTCTAGTGCCGTTCATAAAAACATAGATGTCTGGTGGTAGGTCCGCTTTAAAAGAATATTACATTTCTGATAAGCTACATCTTAGCATTAGTTCCCATTTAGTGATGAACAGCATAGGTAATATTGGTATGTTCAAAGAAGCACAATTGTTTTGCCTAATATTCGTCGTAAATTCGACAATTTATTGTGAAAATCGGCACTTATGTACATATATATGTATATCGGTACTTATGTACATATTACAAACGCATGTGTTGTCACTGCAGCATCAAGTGTCAGAATGTGAAATAGCAGCTGCAGTGTAAATCACCACATGAGACAACACTCATAGAAGTCATTCATTGCGAAAATCGGCACTTGCACATATTGCAAACCCAGTGCTTGGCACTTTCCCCAGAATCTTGAATATTCAAGATTACGAAGATATAGCGCTATATTCCAGATCTTTGGGCATTCTCAAAGTGCCGATATTGGAATAAAAATTTGAGATTCGAACATTTGCGATCAACACTATTACCATTCACTGTTCAAGGCTAGATATTGAAGTGGCAGAAGAAATGGGTGTGGAAATGTTTATACTGACAGTCTGCTGTGTAAATGCTACCCTTTCAGAAACTTAAAAATCATACGCACACATTGTTATTAGCACATGCTTGTACTTGCCCAATTTGCCCAAACTAGCGGATTCACCCTGCATAATGTATGTTGTCACTGCAGCTTCTGGTTACTAAGGGCTTGTCTCCATTAATGCGGCCACTGGCCGCACGATTGCCACCGCTAAAATTCGCCCCCGCTAAGAACCGCATCTCATGTGGTTGTTAGCTGGGGCCATTCACCTCTATGGCCGCAGTCAGTGGTGGGCGGCCGCGGAAGAGTGTGGACCGTAGTCAAAAACGGTCAGCGGGGTTTTTAGGCAGCGGCTGCCCCCTGACCTCCCCCTGACAGCGGCAGGGGACTAGCCCATTAAACTACATGGGTGCAGTTTCATCCGCCCTGTAGGCAACCGCGGGCTTCCGCAGTAGTGGAAACAAGCCCTTATGCTTCCTGTCCTATATAAGTTTGGATGATGCATGGCTGCCCTGCCTGGGAGAGTGTACAGTATACTACTGTTTATTTATTGTTATCTGACCTGTGCTTTGTTCCTGACCATTCTCTATCAACCACCTGCCCTGACTCTGCATGGACTTGACTACACTTATTGCCTGACCCTTCTGGATACCTTGTTTGGACTACCTTGTTTGTAGAACTGCCTCACTCCTAGCTCATTGTATGCAGTGCTGTGTTTGTGCAGCCGTGGATACCATAAGTAATCACCTAGTCCTAAAGCAGATGTAAACTGTAAAAATAAAATAAAGAGAAAAAAAATTACTTATTCTTATAACTCACCTATATCCAGCCTTCGTCCAGAGACAGGGACCTCTGGTGCCAATAGTAGAAGGCCGATGTGGAGGTGGAAAGTCCGCTTTAATGGTTTGTGGGCTCCTGGTCTTTGGTCGATGCCCGTTCCTACCCTGTTTCCCTGAAAGAAAGTCGTCCTCTGAAAATAAGGCACATTAAATTTTTGCCTCACGCTGAAATATTGGGAATCCCCACGAAAATAAGACGAAGATACCGAAGATACGGTACTGTAACTCTAGACAGGGGGGGATCAGAGGGGGCAATCAGAATGACACAGGAGGATCAGAAGGGGTTACTAAAATTGTAATCCCCCCTCTGATTCTCCTGTGCCATTTGATGCCATCTGATACCCCAGTGCAGTATTCTTATAAGACATCCCCTGCAAAAAAGACGTAGGGCATCTTTGGGAGCAAAAATTAATATAAGACACTGTGTTATTTTCGTGGGAACACTGTAGAACTGCGACTGGTTCCAAAAAATATATTTATACAGTTCCATCTCACCTGTTGATGTGTGCCATCATCACAACATATATATATATAGGACACACATTCAGAATTCAGAGAGTGAAAGGACGCCACCACACCTCCCATCAATCACCCTCCAGTGTGGAGTCTAAGGACTCCACCGGGACTTTAAGGGCACCAAATATTCAACTCTTATATCAAATTGATGATTTATTGTCGTCATAACATACAAACAATTGAAGTTGATAAATCTTTCATAAATAAAAAAATCGATAAAATTAATTTCATACACCTGATTAGATTAAAATACTCTTAACGTACATTTTGGAAATATATGATGCTGGGAAACATCTTCTCAAACCGTTGCGCTTGTCAAAGCTTCTTCAGGAGATATAGGTGCTCAAGGTGTCTAACATAAAATGATAACATCATTAATTTCATCAGCATCACTATAGTGATATAAATTTTATCCCATATACATACATGTATCATATTTTCATTATAATATGATAGAGGCACTTGCATATCAAAGTATTTGATGATTATGTGAATATCTAACTTACACTGTTTGAAGATAGAGAAAAATATAATCTGCATTGTAGAACATTTTAAGAAATATATTGCTTATTTATTGGTGCATATAGTGTCCTTGAATCCTTGAAGACTATTAACTAACATTGTAACCACTATGTATGGTAAATTATGTACTCCAGAACATTGATATATATTGTCATTCCAACTGTAAATTGGGTGATATTTAATCAAGTTAAATTATAAGTGGAGACAAGAAGATTGGCCGTGGCTCCTTATGACTTATGGCTGGGAGCAGGGGAGGGCTGGAAAAACCAGCGCTGGACAAGCAGCTGTTACCGGCTGTTGGCGCGGCTCAGATCCCTCCACGCAGGCTCGCCACAACTGTCAACCATCACCACTGCACCCCGGCCCCACAGAGCTTCTTCAAGTCAGGAAGTGGAAATGTAAGGAGGGAGTTCCTGTACTCGACCCTATTCATCCCACTCCCAGCGCCAGCTTCTGTTCATCTTCACCATGCGTATGAGATGAGAATGAATGACTAAGAGGCTGGGGTTGATGGAGAGAGGCTGAGGCTGCTGGGGGCTGATTGTATCATATTTGTCTTGCTTCATAACGTCAATATCCGTTATAAAACAAGGAAAATGTGGGCGTGGATGGTGAGCTGATTTGGTAGTGCAACTGGATTTGACCCCCAGGACTAAGGCTGTCAGCCCTCCCCAGGCTGGGTGGTACACTTGGGGGCCCTGGTGCATATTCAGCATAGTGAGAGAAACAGCCCTGGATGTGATGTCAGCAGCCCCAGAAAATTTACAGCTGTTGCTCAAGTAATGTCCTATAGAATAACTTTCGGAGGGACTGTTATGTTGGAGATTTTTTAAATAAAAAATAAATAGATATACTGTATACATATCTTAACTTCACCCGGGGACAGCGACCCGCTGGGTAAAGTTTAGGGGGAGTGAGGGTGGGTTTTGGGGGGGGGGGGGGGGTGCAGGGGTTAAGAGAAGGGGCTTGGGTTAAAACAAAACCTTCCCAGTTCCCTAACCTTCGGAAACCCTTAACCCGAATAGTACAGAAAAATATACTTTTTTAAACTGCTTAGGGAGGATGGGCCGGATTACCACCTGTGTAAGGTATTTAAATCAACAAGGCTCACCATCTGTATTGAAAATGGAAAATAATCCCAAACTATGTAAGCTATTTTACACTATAAGCAATGGAAGACAACAACCAAACTTGGGACTCTGGTACGTACAAAGCCTACAGTGACATTCTGCCCAGACAGATGGCAGGTCCACTTTAATTGTTTGTGGGCTCCTGGTGTTGGGTCAACCAAGTGCTGTGATCCCAGTGCTTGTCTATAGGCAAAAAGCAGTGGAGGGATGTCTGGGGTTGCATCAATATAGGGCCAGGGCCTAACAATTCTACACAAACAAACAAAAACAAGTTATATAGACACCTGCATCATAGACACACAGCATGCAGACACACACAAACTATGCAGAGACACACATGCATCATACATGCACACACAAATTATGCAACGATACACATACACACTAAGACATACACTTTGCAGAGATACACATGAACCATAAAAAATTAACCATGCAGACACACACAAATTATGCAAAGACACACATGCATCATACACACATTCCAGCATTCTAATTTGCTTTACTTATCATCCCGTTACTGGATGGAGGGTGATATTCCCTTATGTACTGGGGAGACACTTATCTTTTATGGTACAATGGTCTTCTGGCCTTGTCTGACTTGACCAATTCAGGAGGTTGAGTTTTTTATTCTGGATTTTCAGTTTTTTATTTAAACCTTTTGTTGGCAAAAATATGGTTTACACAACTGAGTAACACCGAGGAGCACATATATAGTGCAAATTACAAATTTTGTGTGGTAGTAGTGATGCAGAGGGTGAGTTTCTCTTCTGATAGCTCAGCTGGTAGAGTGGAGGAGGACTGTAAATATAATTCAGAAATCATCAGATCACTAGATGGATTCTGGTGTTTACTCATTGAATTTAATTGCCTCTATTTAGTCTGTCCGAACTCCATGATCACTCTAAAGGTTGCCATACGTTTATCTATTCTCAGGCGTGAACTCCAACAGATGGTAGAGCTGTGAGTTGGGTAATATTGGTGCCAAGGTAATATTTTTACTTCAGTGACTCCACAGCTAAATCTTATATATAATATTGGTGCCAATCAGTAAAGTCCAGCTTATCTACAGGCTCCAATTTTGCCAGGTTGTTCCATACATCAGAACAGGGACGTCATCAACTTTGCATTTAGATCTTAGAAAAGCTAAACGTAACGTATTTGGCAGGCTTTGAACCTGCACGGGGAGACCCCAATGGATTTCTAGTCCATCGCCTTAACCACTCAGGCACAACTACCTGCTGTGTTGACTTATGAAACCCACATTTTCTGTGTCACCTATAGTGTGGTCATTACTGGAGATAATTACTGAGATTTCCAAAATTACAAAATTAGACCTTCCATGCATGATATATCCAGTCTGAAGTCAGGTGCTGCTGTGCTTAAATTGTCTCAGCTCCAGCCTGCATGTTACTGTAAGGCTTCATGCTACTCAACATACAAGAGATGTCCCCAAAGATTTAAATTAGGATCACTGGATTCAGGGTCCAGAGTGCAAACCATCACACCATCAAACCCTATCTGGGTCACCAATAATAGAATATTAAGAGAAGTTGTTCTCCATGTTGAACACAACAGAAGAGTAATCAATGCCCTGGTGGCACCGTTAACCTCGTGGGCAGTTAATTTATTAAAAAGCGCACCACAGGCAATCGCGGCAGATTAAAATGAAATCCACCAAAATTTTCTGCCCTCCTTGGGCCTCTTTTGGTGTCACCGTTGACACAGCGTATGTGCCCCCTCCATTACATGGAGATCAATGGCGCCACATACGCCCCTCCGGCATCTTATGTGACATCATCAGGAAGCCAGGGGCTTTCAGTGGACAGGTGAGTATGCCCAATGTTAGTAAACATACTCACCCTGAGTAAACTCTGGCCAAACGCCCAGGGGGTTAAGAACAAAATGGGTCTACAACACCCTCTACTCACTAGGTGTTATCTATATTCCAGGTTGTATATTGCTAGAGGGCACTCCGCCTCAGAGAGTGACAACTTCCTAAAATACAATAACTGTATTTTCTGATGAAAATATGAAATGAACAATCCAGAATGTAAATAATGTAAATAGCTGTGTAATAGCTGGGCGAAGTGAGAATTTATATAGTGTGAGTTGTGTATTTTTACATTAACATTCTTCATCGTAATAAAATAATTATGTGCCACAGGCATCCTCACCCATCAGCTGGAACTCCTCCACCCAGTGTTGCAGTTGAATTGGCAGAACATCTGTCCTGATTCAGGTCACTAGCTCAGCACTTTCCCATTTCCCAATACTAGTGGAAATAAGTAAGGCTCTATTTTCTCTGTAAAGGCCCCCATACACGGGTCGGATTCCGGGCCGATCTATTCCGGGCGCGTGCACGTGAATCGATCATGCCGGAATCGTGTGCAGCCCACCTTGTCCATCCAATCACGTCCGATCGTTCGGGGGCCCAGAATCGGATCCGTCAGAGAACCAACATGTTGGTCTTTTTGATCCGATTCTGCACAGATCAGGGGGAGTTGCCATTTGTGAGGTGGAATCGGAGGTGGAATCGGACACGGAATCGTCCCGGAATCGTGCCGGAATCCGTTGGACAAGGTGGTATGCAGCGATGGATACTCTTAATTGGCCGATTGATCACACCTGCGATTCCCGGGAGAATCGCCGGAATCGATCGGATGATGAATCGATTGGACATGGAATCCGTCACGTGTATGGCTAGCTTAAGATTTGTGACACTCATAGGCAAAGAGCATAAATGCACTAAAAGACTCCACTGTGTGCAACCAGTGAAGGAAATTCTGGTAAACTAATGCTGACCGCACACAGTGAGCTATCGGGCACCACTGGGGTAGGGATTATATAAAATATATGGTATAGATATGAAAGATTAGTTATTTTTTAGATTAGACAGAAAAAATCAAAAAGCCTGATGATCACTCTAAACGTTGCCATACGCTGATCTTTCTTAAAACGTGAACTCCAACAGATGGTAGAGCTGTGAGTTGGGTGGCATTGACTCCAATCAATAGGGCCCAGCTTATCTCCAGACTCCAAGTTTGCCAGGTTGAGCAAATTCCATTCCCGATATTTTTAGAGTCTGCGTAACAGAGACGTCATCAAGTTTGCATTGAGAAAAGCTAAAGAGTTCGTAGTCGGCAGGATTTGAACCTGCGCGGGGAGACCCCAATGGATTTCTAGTCCATCGCCTTAACCACTCGGCCACGACTACTCCACATGGAAAGAGCTCGGCCACGTGTAGTGTGGTCATTACTGGAGATTATTAACGGAATATGCAACAATGACGGGGGTGTCTGGGTCAGAAGGGTCACCTGGACCTGGGCTTAATACATAAAAAAAAATTAGGCTACATGCATTCTCCTGATATAACAACTTTGGTTATGAAACGCATTGAGTTGAACTCCAACAGATGGTGGAGCTGTGAGTTGGGTAACATTGGCTCCATGTGGTACGGTCCATCTTATCTCCAGACTCCAAGTTTGCCAGGTTGAGCAAATTTCATTCCTGTTAACTTTTGATTCCTCAGAAGAAAGACGTCATAAATTTTGCATTGAGAGCTAAGAAAAGCTAAAGAGAACGTAGTCGGCAGGATTTGAACCTGCGCGGGGAGACCCCAATGGATTTCTAGTCCATCGCCTTAACCACTCGGCCACGACTACTGCATAAGGATGCAAATTGGTCCACATTTTCTGTGTCACTCATAGCGTGGTGATTACTGGAGATTATCAATGAGTTGCCCAAAATTAGAGCTTTCCATGTAGCTTTCCAGGAGGGGAACGACTATGCACCAGTCCACGTCAGGGATGTAACATGTTGGGGGATAGTGGGGGAAAGAGACAGGGGTAGGCTGGATAGGACGGCAACCACCTGCAGAC
>CM070035.1:4020941-4032421 GCA_036250615.1 Ptychadena robeensis
TCACATTGGTAGACAGATTGGGGGATTTAGTTAGGCCACCCCCTCTCTGTTTTTCCAGACTTCCAGAGTTGGTGGGTGTATTGGCACCTTAAGCCTGCCTGGGTGCAACAATAGGCTTTGTATATGTAATATCTGAAACTTTGACAAAAATATTGGCCCACTGAATGGATCACACAAATCTGAACATCAGTGAAATCTGGTCTCTGGAGGGTTACAGCAGCTAAAATGCATCAATAATTACATGACAAGACCGCAACATGCACGAGAAACTAGTTTGGAACAAAAAAAGGGGAAAATGAATACAAGGAGCAGTCACCACCTTAGTATCAGGAAATCCATCTGAAGGTATTGAACATCTCCCAAATGGAGGTTGTTCTCTATGATGCAAAGAGCTGTCTCCATCGATGCATCACATCATGCAAATGAGGGAAGAACTTGGGACAAAATGTGAGTCCAGGACAACTTGTACTGGCTAGATGTCCTCAGTCTTGAGGAGGAATAATGGTAGGGGCCATTCAACCTGGGAGACTGGAAATCTTGATGTTCAATATCATAAATGAATCTTACCACAGAGTTGGGTTTTGACAGTTTGACCATACCTGTCAAGTATAAATAAAAATAATTTAGTATAGTAGCGCACTCAAAGTAAGTGTGTTATATAGAACAGTGTTTTTCAACCTTTTTTGGGCAAAGGCACACTTGTTTCATGAAAAAAACTCGGAGGGCTCCGACGATACGTATAATCGCGGCGCACTTCCGGTCCCCGCCGGAAGTACGTCATCAGCAGGTGCCACGCTGGAACGCAGATGCATACCAGCAGAGCAAAAAACACCGCCCCTGGTCTGTGGGGACGTGTGTTGCTAAGCAACTGCATCCTCACAGAGCCGGTCCGTGTTATACACTGTATAGTATTTAGACTTATACAGCGGATCTGTGTTATACACGGACCGGCTCTGTGAGGATGCGGTTGCTTAGCCCTCCTATCTAGCTGCCACTAGTATAAGACTTATACTATAAGAGGCAGCTAGATAGGAGGGCCGAGGGTGGGGTCAAAAACCCACGGCACACCAGGCAACATCTAGTGTGCCGCGGAACAGTGGTTGAAAAAACACTGATATAGAACACATGTTACCAGCATCCTAGTGTACAACAGGACCAAACAACAAATCACACCTAAATCTATCATGGATAATGGGGTAAGTAATGGCATTTTTTAGGCAACAAAACAATAATTTTGTATCTGAAATAAAACATATAAAAACGTGTCATGATTCAAACTCTGTATTGCATACAATAATCAGTCGGGTACATACAGGTCATTGTATCTTTTGACGCATTTCACAACTGTGAGTTGCTTCCTCAGGAAAAAAATGCATGTATGAGTTTTAATATTCACCTTAAAAAAACAAAAAACCATAAACTAATTAGTCTCTGTCAAAACGAGGTTATCAATAGTGGTTAGCACAGACACAAAAGGGTTGTATCACTTACCTTGGATAAGTCATAGTATTCATCTAACAATTACCCCCTGGGGAAGAATCACTTTATGAAATTCCTCTGTACATCAATAAAAAGAGAAAAGGAAAAGATTCTATGTGTTGGCTGGGAATCGAACCTGGGTGAACTGCTTGGAAGGCAGCTATGCTCACCACTATACCACCAACGCAACACGCTGCATGTGCCGAAAACATTAGGTGAGTATATGTCTGCCTTTAAGATTGCTCATCGATCTCCTGGAACTTCTCCTACTGTTGCAGCAGAACATGCAACAAGATACGGGTCACAAGCTCAGCACTTTAACTTTTTTTCCCCAAGATCAGTGAAAATAAGTGAGGCCTAATTTTCTGAGATTAGCACCACCCACAGGCCAAGAGCAATACTGCACTTAAAGACACCACTGTGTGCGGTCAATTAAGTACTTTAAAGTTGGTGGGATTTTTTAATTGTCTGATTTTTTATTTTTGGTATGAGATTTATATGTAATTATTTATTTAATTATTACATATAAAAGTTTTTTGCTGTATCTTTGTGGATTTTATTTATTTAGGGCTATTGTGAAGTCGCTGGGAAAACGTTCACGGCACTGCGCATGTCTGGCCAGGTTACCCGAGGACAAGGTTTGCCAACAAACCTAGCGGACATGTGGGACATTTTTTTCAACTACTACACATGCCTAAAGCTGGGCATACACAGTCCAATTCCTGCACGATCCGATCCCCGATCGGATGCCGTGTGCGCTCTCGCATTCCTCAGGGATCGGGTCGTGCCGGAATTGGAGGCAGCAACTAACAAGGATCGGGCTGAAATCAGCCGTCCTGACGGATCGCACAGTAACGGATGGTAACTTTAGCTGGTCCCATTAGTTCGGCTGGGGACGGCTGCCCCCAGCTGAAGTAATTAGCTGCCCATTAAGAGTGCCGTCCGATTCTCGGCACTGGCGGGCGGGCGTGATGATGTCATCACGCCGCTCCTAGTGCAGAGAATCGGATAAGGAATAGATGGTAAATCGTACCGTTTATTCTCAGCTATGCTGATCTATTTTCAGGTAGAGCTGTGAGTTGGGTAATGTTGGCTCCAATTGGTAGAGTCCAGCTTATCTGCAGCCTTCAAGTTTTTGTCCGGTTGAGCAAATTCTATTCCTGATCATTTAAGATTCCTCAGAACAGGGACGTCCTCAAATTTGCTTTGAGAATGGTTTAGAAAAGCTAAAGAGATCGTAGTCGGCAGGATTTGAACCTGCGCGGGGAGACCCCAATGGATTTCTAGTCCATCGCCTTAACCACTCGGCCACGACTACTTTGCATGGTGTAGACTGGAAGTGTGGTCATCACCAATTCAGTCCGGTTTTCTGTGACAAAAGAGGTACATAGGTTAATGAACTCACAAAGTCATATAGTGGTATATTCAAAATATAATTCCACCATCTCTAGAAAAAAATCAGATGTTCTTACTTTTGTATATTTCTGAAATGTGTTTTGTTTAAAATGTTAATAGATGTTGTGTTTATTTTTTTTATATGTGTGCTTTTATACCTAATTTTTGAAGTCATTATTACATATAAAAGCTTTGGGTGAGATTTTTTAATAATTTTTTTATAATTATAAATATGTATTTTTTCTCTTTATTTATTGTCAGCAGGTGCTTTTATTTGTAATAATTAATGTAATTATTACATTTAAAATAATGTTTTGTTTTTTTTAGCATGTAAATTTTTATTAGTTTCAACAAAATATGTTATAGTAGAGTGTTATACCGTGTTAGCCATCGATAAATACAGCAAGTTTGGAGTTCAAGTGATACCGTTTATTGGCTAACTGAAGTCATTAGAGAAGCAAGCTTTCGGGATATCGCAGATCCCTTCTTCAGGCTGATACAATTCTGGTCATGTATAAATGTAAGTTTCAAAGATCAGAATTGTATTAGCCTGAAGAAGGGATCTGCGATATCCCGAAAGCTTGCTTCTCTAATGACTTCAGTTAGCCAATAAACGGTATCACTTGAACTCCAAACTTGCTGAACAAAATATGTTACAAACTCACATAGAAGCATACAGAGCTAGGGTGGTACAACACCCAGCTAATGCAAAACATGAATTAACATGACATCAACGACACAGAGGCACCGAGCAAAATAAAAGACGAAGTCCGATATTGGTCAAGCTGATATGAAAAAAAAAGCCTGTGGCCACGGTCAACCGACCCCCTCCACTGCCGTGCCTTCAACTTGCTCCGGTGCTCCCCTCCCGCCAACAGTACCATTCCTTATCCCTCAAACACATAAACTGAAAACAATCCCCAACAGTACCCCCACCCCCTTGGCTGCTACCCCCCCATCCTGAGGACACTCGTATCCCCAGTTTGGTTGAAAGGTCACCCGTCCACCCATAGGCACCAAATCGGTGACCCCAACATTCATGCCTACGTGCCGTCCGACCCTCATGGTCTGCCTATTCCTAGGCAGGGTAGATTGACCCCTAGACATATTCCAAGTTACAATTGCAAGAAAAAGTATGTGAACCCTTTGGGATTATGTGGCGTTTTGCATAAAATTTTCTGATCTTCATCTAAGTCACACCATGGTGTCCTCTCATGTACTTAATACTTGTTTAAGGATTTCCTTATTGTAGATGTGTCAACAAAAATGTTATCATGTGCCAGAGATTTCTGTAAGTCTTTAGCTGACACACTAGGATTCTTCTTTACCTCATTAAGCATTCTGCACTGTGCTCTTGCAGTCATCTTTACAGGACGACCACACCTAGGGAGAGCAGCAACAGTGCTAATTTTTCTCCATTAGTAGACAGTCTGTCTTACTGTGGACACATGGACATCACGGCCTTTGGAGATACTTGTGTAACCCTTTACAGGTTTCCTCAACAAATCTTGATGGTCAGTCTTCAGAGAGCTCTGCGAGGCGTGGGTCACATCAGACAGTGCTTCTTGAAACCAGTAAAACTGGTGTGTGTTTTTTAAAGGGCAGGACAGCTTTCAGCAACACATCCAATATCATCACACTGATTGGACTCAAGGTTGGCTCACTCCTGGCTACAATTAGCTCTTGAAGAAGTCATTAGACTAGGGGTTCACATACTTTTTCCACCCTGCACTGTGAATGTAAAATTTTATGCTCAATAAAAACATGAAAACATAGAATGTGTGTGTAGTATGATGAAGCAGACGGTGTGTTTCTATCGGTGTGACTTGGATGAAGATCAGAGCACATTTTATGACCAATTCATGGAAAACTCCACGGAATCCCAAAGGGTTCACATACTTTTTCTTGCAACTGTAATAATTTTTTACCAAATACTAAATATAAATGTGTGTGGGGGCACTATATATAAACAAAATTTTATTGTACAAAGTTTTGACTTTAGCCCAACTGGAGTGAGACTAAGGGGGTCAATATTTTCGTCACATCAAATTCTGCCGATTTCGACCATCTTTACTACGGTAATCTACTTTTTTAGATTGAACAAAAAAAATCCTGATGATCACTCACTTGCTGAAATGGTCGATATTTCTCAGGCTAAACGAATTGCAATGGAACAGGTTGAAATTTTCAGCGAATCAAATTCAGCCAATTATCGACCATCTCTAGTACAGTTGTCTACTCCTTTAGATTGAACACAAAATAATCCAAAAAGGCTGATGATCGCTCTAAAGGTTGCCATATGCTGATCATTGAGGCGTGAACGTCAACAGATGGTAGAGCTGTGAGTTGGGTGGCATTGGCTCCAATCGGTGGAGTCCAGGTTATCTCAGGCTGAGCAAATTCCATTGCTGATAACGTTAGATTCATCAGGGAGGCCATCGAGAACTGTTTAGAAAAGCTAAAGAGATCGTAGTCGGCAGGATTTGAACCTGCGCGGGGAGACCCCAATGGATTTCTAGTCCATCGCCTTAACCACTCGGCCACGACTACTCCATGTGGAGGACAGTGTGGCACACGATTACTGTGTCACTGGTAGTGTGGTCATTACTAGAGTTTGCTGCACAGACTTCCCAATGGATATTTCATCCAGTCTGGAGCCATTAGCCAAAGATGCTGTGTTAAAATTGACTCAGCTTTATCCTCCATCCTTCCATAAACTCACTATTAAACCATTTTGGTCACAAATAAAGGTTGGGGCCGGGATCACCAAATCCTAATCCTTGCATGTTTTCCCAGAGAAGTTGTTCTCCATGTTGAGCACACAGAAGTGTAATCAATGCCCTGATGGCTCCACGAAGAACAAAATGGGTTTACAACCCCCTCTACTCACCAGATGTCTTCTGAGTTCCAGGTTGTATACTGCTAGAGGCCACTGAGCCTCAGAGATGGAGGACATACTAGGGCACCAGGTGATATCTGCACCTTTGACAGTTCCAGGTTGTATACTGCTAAAGGCCACTTGGCCTCCAAAATGGAGGACATACTAGGGTCAGTGGTTCCCAAACTTTCCTCGCAGGGCCACCCCTTTTCTATTTGGGAACATTATCAAGCCCCCCCCCCCTCCCTATATAAACACAGGTTAAGAATGAGGACCAGCGCCCCCCTAGAATACCCCAGTTTGGGGACCACTGTACTAGGGCACCAGGTGACATCTGCACCTTTGAAAAAAATATTGGTACTGGTCAAAGAATCCAGATTGTAGATGTCCCAAATCTGAACATCCCTGAAATCTGGTCTCTGGAGGAGAATGACTACTGACAAGAACGCCAAAGTAGTTTGGAACAAAAAAAAGGAAAAATGCCTATAAGGAGAATATGAAGTCACCATCTTCATATCAAGAAATCCATTTTAAGGTTTGGAGCTTCTCCCGGATGGAGGTTGTTCCCTATAAAGTGAAGAGCATGCATCACATCATACAAATGAGGGAGGACCCTTACAAAAATATGTGGACACTTTGTACTCTCTAGATGTCCTCAGTCTTCCATGAGGAATAATGTTAGGAGCGATTCCACCTGGGACCTTGAGGCTCAGTGTCATAAATGTTAAGCCGGCCATAGACGTCCCGATCTATGGTCGACCTTTAGCAGACTCCTCACAGCGTGGTGGCGTCACCACGCTGTGAGGAGTCGGCTACAGAACTGACAGGAATCCTGTGTGTTCCACTAACACACGCGATTCCTGTCAGACTGTAGCCAATTAACTCGGAGGGGGAGGAGAATCTGGGGGAGGGGGAGGAGACTCCTCCTCCGAGTTAACAGCCTGCAGCAGGATCGGGCAGAAAAAGAACCAGCAGGATGGATCCGTGTGCGATCCGACCTGCCGGCTTTTTTTCTCAGAAACTCAAGGTGGGCTCCCTCATAGTTGCGGCCGACCAACCTTTATGTGATCGGCAGGAGCAAGCATGCCGGTTGGTCGGCTGCAACTATGGCCGGGAATCGGCCCGTCTATGGGGGGCTTTAGGATATATAAATAGGCCTTTGTACAAAATATTATTTGACCACAATCTCAGACCATCTCATCTCAAACTGATTGTCCACCCCACATTATCAATTAGCACAATGGAATTTGGTCTCTGGTAATTTCATTAACACATTCATTTCCACAACAGACAAATTCAATTCACCATAGTCATACCGCCTGGGCACATTTACACACATAGAAGACACAGGAACTCGAACGCATTGTTAAGTAACGTACATATTCACACACCAATCACTCAGAAACATCAAACACATGACACTATACATTAGCATACAACAAGACTTAATGACAAGATAGAAGAGACAACATCTTCACATGTATTCTCTAATGTGGTTGATTTGATTGATTTGGTCACTTTGAAGTCTTTTCCTGCCAAACCAACTCTCTTTCGTGTATTGTAAATATCTGTCCAATCCTGTTTAATATTTTAAATGTCCAATCGATGTCCTCCAATTTTAAGAGTATAAATAACCTCTGTGTATGTCAAATAAATCAGAGTTTTTGGGATGCTAGCTTAAGTTGCTGTCTCTCATCACTCCCGGCCGGAGAGAGAAATATTCACGAGGGGGAATTCTAACCAAGGGGTCTGTAAGTCGATGACGTGATCGTGTCAGAAGAAATACCTTAACAATAAATGAACCTTTTTACAATATATCGTATATAGTCAAGTATAAGCCGAGTTTCTCAGCGAGATTTGGGCTGAAACGGCTCCCCTCGGCCTATACCCGGGTCAGGGTTCCACTTGTCCGGGTGATCGCTGTTCTTGGTGCAGACGCTGGCAACCTCTGTGTGTGGTCCAATGCTTTTCTCCTCCGAGCATGCAGTCTCCTTCTGCTGCCGGTCTTCAGTGCGGGCAATCAATGTGTGTAAGAACCACCATAGCAGCCATATTGGCCACTATGGGGTCCGTAGCTACAAGGGGGCTGACTGTTCCAGGTTGACTGTTCATTCTTCTATATTCGGTATTCTATCTGCAATATTCCTGGGCTGGACTCCGCTGGGGAAATTTAAACTTGTATGGCATCTTGTGGTCATATATCTTTGACTGGAGATGGTGGGATTTCATATTGAAAACTCCACTAACTTTGCAAGTAGATGCTGAATTGCCCCCCTAGGCTTATATTTGAGACAGTACATTTTCCCAGTTTTTGTAGATAAAACTAGGTACCTTGGCTTATACTCGGGTGTGATTATACTCGAGTATATACGGAGACCCCGGAAGAAGCAGCACAGAAAACATTCAATGCTAAAATACTGGCATGAAAATCACATGACATGTAACATGAAACTTTCATGCATGCTTGTTGTTGATGAAGATACAAAGATATATTGAAGATTTTTCCACATTCTCGTGCCTGAAATTTGTCATTCGAATATTCACCATCAACACTAGGAAGAAAAAGCTGCCCCGTTTCCCCGATGATAAGGCTCTGTCTTATATTTTTTTGAAACGCCAAAATATGCCCTAGGTCTTATTTTTAGGGGGATGTCTTATTCTGATCACTCTGTGCCATTCATTGTTCCCTTCTGATCACTCTGTGCCATTCATTGCCCCCTTCTGATCACTCTGTGCCATTCATTGCCCCCTTCTGATCACTCTGTGCCAGTCATTGTCCCCTTCTGATCACTCTGTGCCATTCATTGTCCACTTCTGATCACTCTGTGCCATTCATTGCCCCCTTCTGATCACTCTGTGCCATTCATTGTCCCCTTCTGATCACTCTGTGCCAGTCATTGCCCCCTTCTGATCACTCTGTGCCAGTCATTGCACCCTTCTGATCACTCTGTGCCATTCATTGCCCCCTTCTGATCACTCTGTGCCAATAATTATGCCCTTCTGATCACTCTGTGCCATTAATTTTCCTCTGTGCCAATCATTGTCCCCTTCACTGACTCACATTTTTTGGGGTTCTCCTGGTACGGCTGGGTAACAGACTCTGTTACGGCAGGGATCAGAAGCTTGCTTGTCCTTCCTACACTGCAGCCATGATGGAGTCACACAGACGCACACAGTTACCCACTGCACTACCCGACTGTGAGATTCGGGCAGGGGCAGGTATCGGTAGGTGTCTTATTTGGGGGGGGGGGGGGGGGGGGGGGGGCTTATTTTAAAGTTTTGGGCAAAAATGAGGGTTGTGGCTTATTTGATGGGGATGGCTTATCAAGGGGGAAACAGGGTAGCTCTGCCTTGGCAGCGAATCAAACACAGGCCAACTGTTTGGAAATATCAATGTTGCCGAATATACGGGGCCAGAAGGGATCAGTGAACCACGAAGGGGCGATTATGCCCAATCCTGGCATGGGCACAGTTTATCCTAACAAACCGTCAGTGTACTGGGTTCGGGCACAATGCCAAAGGAGGACTCTCTGTCCTAAGAGAAACCTCTCACCCAATACCTGAAGAAAACCTGACCACGTAATATAGATATCGCGGTGCCGTTGTGTTCTGAAATACTGGTGAGTTTATTATGAGACCAGAGTGGAGGATACAATGCACACATCCAACTGACGGGGGTAACGGACATAGAACGGTTTTACAGCGTGACTGAGGATACAGGAAAAAAAAAATGTTTATTTGGCTAAAAACAGATCTGCGATGGCTGTAGAAGTGGATGGTGGGATGCGAGTCACAGACATAAGGACCGGCTTGGACACAACACTCATGACCGAGAAATGATCAGGACGATCCAAGACAAATCACATAAAAAAAATACCAACAAAAAAACGTAAGACCGAGTCCACAGGAATACAGTAGATTGTGCCAGCGATGTCCGAATCCTCCGCAGGGAAGAGGAATGCTCCTGCAGTGTCTGTCCAATGACCCCGGAGAAGACGGTGCACACGCATCTCCGCCAGGTTCCTTCAATGTGTTCTAGGACAGGAGATGGGACAAGCGGCGATCCCCCATAATACCAGTCACAGGGCAACGACCGGGGATCCTCACCCCGCATTGTTCACGCTGGTCCCATCACAGCCGAGTCTCTTCCAATGTTACGGGATGTCGGTAAAAGCCAATTATCTGGTGACCGCCGCTGGATTAATGACTCGACATCATGGCCACGGCCCAGTCTTTGATGGCCAATGTGGTGTTCTGGACAAAGGTCCATGAGGATTGGGTGATGCTGGTCAGGTGGCCTCTTGTGCAATCCCAAGTCACCTCCCCGCTGTGGAGAAATCAAAGCAAGGAATTAGCAAGACAACAAAACCGAATAAAGTTCAGTATCCACACCGGAGATTTCATTGGAATCAACCCATAAGGCTACGTTCATAGAGACTGCATGCACGCAGGCACAATGCAGACAGGAGGAGCGCAGGGAGGGAGAAGAATATTCCCTATGGCAGTATCTCAACCTCCTCAAAGCCAGAAGTGAATGTGCAGAGTGTCACTTCCTATATTTGGGGAGGGCATTACTCTCCCTCTTAATCTCTCACCCCACTTGTGAGAATCAGCGCTGCTGCTCGTTAGCTTTGATGATTTCAAAGAATGTGGTGACCTCTGTGAAATGTTAGTTTAACCCCCAAGGTTAAGAACCAGGGGGAGCACAGAGGTATTACAGGGGGGCCTAGGAGGGACAAGCAGAAAGCCAACCATGAAGGAACTAGCTGCAGTCAGTAAGTAGAGTGCATGTAATGTGTGTTTGTAAATGATTCAGGTCTCTTTGAGAATGATGAATTGATAATCTAGAAAAGGGGACTCTGCAGGGAAAGTTCGGGTACCACTGCTCTATGGGGGCGCAAACAGCTAATGGTCTGTCTGGGAAAACTAAACACATACAATTCTGCACACTCCCCCCTTCCCCCTTTAGAGGGGGGTTGGTGAGAACCAAGGGGATTTCCATACAAGTGAATGGTAAGTGCACCCCCACCTCCTCTGCATCATCCCTCACTTCAAGGAGGTGGAACCCCAAACAACAGGTAAGGATGTAGCTCATGGTGAGTAATGTTGGTAAGCAAACATACCCGTGAGCTACTCTTCTTAGGGGCTAGTCCCCACATGAGCGACCAATCACGTGTGATCGCTGTCATGTATTTAATGAGGCTTATCCCCACATCTGTTATCAGGCACTGACGCAGTGTGGCCCGCAATCTGAAACGTGGGTCGTCATGGTTTTGATGGTGGGAATGGTTAAAAAACGTGTGTAATTTTAAGCGTTTGTTTCCACTTGGGTGTTTTTCTGCGATTACAATCGTGGGGCGGAGATAGCGGCCATGTCTCGGATGGGGCTCATCCCCAACATCTGTGGTCAGCTGTGATTGGATGCGCCCACTGTTCAACCCGCGATCTAGATCGGCCCTGACCGTGGCCATAGAAATGAACGGACGCGGTGAAAAAATCGTGTCTCCATCCATCTATGGGTGCGATCAGGCAGGAAGTGGGAGTTGGGACAGGACATTCTGCCACACCCCCCACTTCCAATAGACGCATTTGGAATCCTAGGAGAACGCAATAGTGGAAACATGCCCTAACCAGGTGGGGTGGAGCAAGATATCCTGCCCACCCCCCTCCCCCACTTCCTGCCTGCAGGTGCCGTGATTTTAATTGTGGAAGATCACTGGGTGCAAGC
>CM070035.1:4037670-4050298 GCA_036250615.1 Ptychadena robeensis
CACATAATTTTTCCCCAGCATGGGGGGCGGGCCGCATGGCCGGGTACTTACCTTCTCATGCTGAGTGTCCGACTTGGGCTTGTCGAGCAGGACGACCTGGATGCAATCCGTTAACCGTGCACGGAGTCTGCCGCTTGAACAAGTACAAACACGTTAGCCTGGGAGAGACATTCACAGAGACCCCAAACACAGACATTCCAGGGGCCGCGAGACACCCAGCGGCTTCCTCCAGTAGGAAAAAGCGTACACTGTGGGAGGACATCCCATCCCAACATCATCATGACCCCCCCCCCCGCCCCAGCTCTCACTTCCCTATAAGGGTTTCATCTCCATCCAGCCAATGAAAACCAATAAATTGGGGATTGTAACTTCTAACGACTCCCTCCACATTATTTGGGCGCTCCGCCCCGGCGTTACCTGTGGGTTTGTCCAGCTCCTCCAGCATCACCTCATACGTTTATCCCCACCATCAGGTCCAGGACGGGCGGCGGCCTTGTTGGGACGGATTCTGCATACGCTCCTCAGCTCCTGGCTGAACCAGACAGTAAACGGGTAATCTAGGAGGAAGGAGAGGATACCACTGGGGGTGGGGTCCGTGGACTGGGGGTGCTGGGGGTGGGTAGGACGACACCCCGCTTATCACATTGGGGGGGAAACAGTGAAAATGTCAAATGACTTGAAGCTCCAGAAGTGACATTTATCCCCATGTAGATCGGGACTACAAATTCCAGCAGATGAATCTGCTATGATAAAAGACTGGCCCCGGGTATGCTGGGACTGTACGTTCTCCCACTTCCAGATCACATACACCCTTCCCTCAAGTCCTGACCATCCCCCGATCTATGGAACATGGAGATCAGTTCCCAGCACTGCTCACCCCATTAATGTATGCTTGCGTCCTGATAGGAGGGATAACTGCATGGTGCATAGAACGGCACAACATGGTGTGAACCCCTGCCTGTACCATTCTCAGTGGGGGGATGTTCAAGCAAAGCCCCTTCACACTGACATGGCGCTGTGTTCCCTGAGGGAGATGGGAGACCTTTTGCGGCAAAAGCCCTAAATCTCTGAACCTATTTAGATCTGTTATCCCGAAGTGACGTCCGTGGGGTGTCACTTCCAAGCTCAGAAGGGACACTACTCCACAACATCACTTCTGGAGTAATCATTCAAGTGTAATGTCCCCCTCCTTCCTATCTCCCCCACACTGAAAATAAGTGTCAGAGGGGGGGTGGGGGGATACTCTACTTTCCTAACGGCCCACCCCCCTTGCAGCATCAGCGCAGCTGCTTGTTCGCTTTCCAATGAATGTGGGTGACGCCCTGTGAAATGGTCGTTGGACCCCGAGTGATAACCGACCACAGTAAAAAACACGGCCCTATTTGGATAAGCACAACAAGAAGAATGGCAAATGGTTTCACCACCCCTCCTCTTAGTGACATGCATCACCACCCCTCTCCAGTAATGAAATAAGTGTCCCACCTTGTCACCCCCCTCCTCCAGTATGAATGGTGTCACCCCTCCTCCAGTAATGACATGGTGTCACCTCCTCCGTAATGAAATGGTGTCACCACCTCCTCCAGTAATGAAATGGTGTCACCCCTCCTCCATAATGAAATGGTGGTCACCCCATCCTCCAGTATTAAATGTGTCACCCCCCTCCTCCAGTAATGAAAATTGTCACACCTCCTCCCGTAATGGAATGGTGTCACCCCTCCTCCATTAATGCAATGGTGTCACCCCTCTCCAGTATGCAATGGTTGTCACCCCCCTCCTCCAGTAATGCCCAATGGTGTCCACCCCTCCTCCATTAATGCAGGTTTCACCCCGCCTCCTGTAATGCATGGTGTCACCCCTCCTCCAGTAATGCAATGGTGTCCACCCCGCCTCCAGTAATGAAATTGTGTCACCCCTCCTCCGTAATGAAATGGTGTCACCTGGTCGGCGGTCTCTTATTTCGCCTCGTAAACCGAGGTCTATCCCCCCGGGTCCCTCCATAATGAAATGGTGTCACCCCCTCCATTTAATAGCAATGGTGTCCACCCCTCCTCCAGTAATGCAATGGTGTCACCCCCCTCCTCCAGTAAGCAATGTTGTCACCCCTCTCCAGAATGCAATGGTGTCACCCCTCCTCCAGTAATGCAATGTGTCACCCCCCACCTCCTCCAGTATGCAATGGTGTCCACCCCCTCCTCCAGTTAATGAAATGTGTCACCCCTCCTCTAGTAGTGACATGGCGTCACCCCCCCTCTATTAGTGACATGGTGTCCCCCCCTCCTTAGTAGTGACATGGCGTCACCCTCCTCTAGTAGTGAAATGGCGTCCCCCTCCTCTAGTAGTGAAATATGGCGTCCCCCTCCTCTAGTATTGGAAATGGTGTCCCCCTCCTCTCGTAGTGAATGGTGTCCCCCCTCTCTAGTAGTGAAATGGTGTCCCCCCTCCTCTAGTAGTGAATGGTGCCCCCCTCCTCTAATAGTGAAAATGGTGTCCCCCCTCCCTCTAGTAGTGAAATGGTGTCCCCCCTCCTCTAGTAGTGAAATGGGTCCCCCCCCCTCCTAGTAGTGAAATGGTGCCCCCCTCCTCTATATGAACTGGTGGTCCCCCCTCCTCCAGTATGAACCTGGTGTCACTCCTCCTCTAGTAGTGACATGGTGTCACCCCTCCTCCAGTAATGAAATAGTGTCAGCCCCTCCTCCATGTAATTAAATGGTGTCCCCACCCCTCCTCCAGTACTGCATGGTGTCCCCCCTCCTCCAGTATGCAATGGTGCACCCACACCCCCGCCTCCTCCAGTAATGCAATGGTGGTCACCCCTCCTCCAGTATGCAATGGTTGTCAGTCACCCCCTCCCCTCCCAGTAAATGCAATGGTGGCACCGGCCTCCATCCCCTCCCCAGTAATGAAATTGTGTCACCCCCCTCCTCTAGTGTGACATGGCGTCACCCCTCCTCTATAATGAAATGGTGTTCACCCCCTCCTCTAGTAGTGAATGGTGCCCCCCTCCTCTAGTATGATTGGCGTCACCCCCTCCTCTAGTAATGAAATGGTGTCCCCCTCCTCTATAGTAGTGTAATTTGCGTCACCCCCTCCTCTAGTAATTGACATGGCGTCACCCCCCTCCTCTAGTATTGACATGGCGTCACCCCTCTCTAGTAGTACATGGCGTCACCCCTCCTCTATAGTGACATGTGGCTCACCCCCCCTCCTCTATTATTGACATGCGTCCACCCCCCCCCCGGTCCTCAGTAGTGACATGGCGGCCCCCTCCGCTAGTAGTACATTGCGTCACCCCCGCCTCTAGTAGTGACATGGCGTCACCCCCTACTCTAGTAGTGACATGGCGTCACCCCTCCTCTAGTAAGTGAATGGTGTCGTCCCCCCTCTCTAGTGTGAATTGGTGTCACACCATCCTCTAGTAGTGAAATGGTGTCCCCCCTCCTCTAGTAAGTGAAATGGTGTCCCCCCTCCTCTAGAATTGACATGGTGTCCCCCCTCCTCTAGTAGTGAAATGGTGTCCCCCGCCCTCTATAGCGAAATGGGTCCCCCCTCCTCATATAGATGAAATGGGTCCCCCCTCCTCTAGGTATGAAAATGGTGTCCCCCCTCCTCTAGTATGAACGTTTCCCCCCTCCTCTAGAGTGAAATGGTGGCCCCCCTCCTCTAGTTATGAAATGGTGTCCCCCCCCCTCCTCTAGTAGTGAAATTGTGGTTCGCCCCCTCCTCTAGTAGTGTAAATGGCGTCCCCCCTCCCTCTATAGTGGAAGATGTGTCCACCCCCCTCTAGTAGTGACATGCGTCACCCCTCCTCTAGTAATGAAATGGTGTCCCCACCTCTCTAGGAGTTGAATGGTTCGCCCACCTCCTCTATTAGTGATATGGCGTACCCCTCCTCTAGTAATGAAATGGTGTCACCCCCCCTCCTCTAGTAGTGGTAATGGCGTCACCCCCTACCTCTATTAGTGACATGGCGTCACCCTCCTCTAGTAGTGACATTGCGTCACCCCTCCTCAGTAGTGACATGGCGTCACCCCTCCTCTAGTAGTGACTGGCGCACCCCCTCCTCTAGTAGTGACATGGCGTCACCCCCTCCTCCTAGTAGTGACATGCTTCCACCCCTCCTCTAGTAGTGCATGGATCACCCCTCCTCTAGTAGTGACAATGGCGTGCACCCCCCTCCTCTTAGTAAGTGCCATGGCGTCACCCCTCCCTATAGTGACATGCGTCACCCCTCCTCTGGTAGTGACCTGGCGTCACCCCCTCCTCTAGAAGTGACATTGCGTCACCCCTCTATAGTGACCTGGCGTCACACCCTCCTCTAGTAGTGGATATGGGCTCAACCCCCTCCTCTAGTAGTGACATGGCCGTCACCCCTCCTCTAGTAGTGACATGGCGTCACCCTCTCTATATTGCCATGCGTCCACCCCCCCTCCTCTAGTAGTGACATGGGCGTTCACCCCTCCTCTAGTATTTACATGGCGTCACTCCCCCCCCCTCCTCTAGAGTTACATGGCGTCACCCTCCTCTAGTAGTACATGGCGCACCCACCCTCCTCCTAGTATTGACATGGCGTCCCCCCTCCTCTAGTAGTGTAATGGTGTCAACCCCCCTCCTCTAGTATTGTCTTGTGTCACCCCTCCCTAGTAATGAAATGGTGTTACCACCCCCTCTAGGAGTGAAATTGTGTCACCCCTCCTCTAAGTGCGTAAATGGTGTCCCCCCCTCCTCTAGTAGTGAAAATGGTGTCCCGCCCCTCCTCTAGTAGTGAAATGGTGTCCCCCCTCCCTAGTAGTGAAATGGTGTCCCCCCTCCTCTATTATTGAAATGGTGTCCCCCCTCCTCTAGTAGTGAAATGGTGTCCCCCTCTCTATTAGTGACTGTGTCCCCCCTTCCATCTAGTAAGTGAAATAATGCGTCCCCCCTCCTTAGTAGTGAAATGAGGCGTCCCCCCCCCCTCCTCTAGTAGTGAAATGCGTCCCCCTCCTCTAGTAGTGAAATGGCGTCCCCCCTCCCTCATCATGTGCATGGCGTCACCCCTCCGCTAGTAGTGACATGATTGGCGGTCACCCCCTCCTCTAGTAGTGACATGGCGTCACCCCCTCCTCTAGTAGTGACATGGCGTCACCCCTCCTCTAGTTGTGACAATATGGCGTCACCCCTCCTCAGTAGTGTACATGGCGTACAACCCCTCCTCTAGTAGTGACATGGCTCACCCCTACCTCTAGTAGTGAAATGGTGTCACCTCACCCCCTCCTCTATAGTTACCTGGCGTCCACCCCCTCCTCTAACGTAGTTACATGGCGTCAACCGACCCTCCTCTAGTAGTGGGACATGGGGTCCACCCCCCTCCTCTATTAGTGACATGGCGTCACCCCTCCTCTATAGTGACATTGCTTCACCCTCCCTCTTAGTGACTGGCGTCACCCCCCCTCCTCTAGTATTGTACTGGTGTCACCCCCCCTCCCTAGTAGTGTAATGGTGTCCACCACCCTCCTCTAGTAGTGAAATGGTTTCACCCCTCCTCTAGTAAGCGATTTGGGTCACCCTCCTTCTAGTAGCGGAAATGTGTCACCCCCCTCCTCTAGTAGCGAATGGTTGTCCCCCCCCCCTCCTCTATCTTTAAATGGGTGTCCCCCTCCTCTAGTAGTGAATGGTGTCCCCCCCTCCTCTGTAGTGCAATGGTGTCCCCCCTCCTAGTAGTGAAATGGTGTCCCCCCTCCTCTATTAGTGAAATGTGTCCACCCCTCCTCGTAGTGTAAATGGCGTCCCCCCCTCCTCTAGTAGGTGAATGGTTTTCCCCCCTCCTCTAGTAGCGAACTGGTTTCCCCCCCTCCTCTAGTAGCGAAATGTGGTCCCCCCTCCGCTAGTATCGAAATGGTGTCACCCCCTCCTCTTGGAGTAATGGTGTTCCCCCTCCTCTAGAGCGCAATGGGTGTCCCCCCTCCTCTAGTACGAATGGTTCACCCCCTCCTCTAGTAGTGAAATGTGTCCCCCCCCCCTCCTCTAGTGTGAAATGGTGTCCCCCCTCCTCTAGTAGTTAAATGGTGTCCCCTCCCTAAGTGAATGTGTTCCCCTCCCCCCCCCTCCTCTAGTAGTGAAATGGTGTCCCCACTCCTCTAGTAGTGAAATGGTGTCCCCCCCCTCCTCTAGTTAGTGAAATGGTGTCCCCCCCTCTAGTAGTGAATGGTGTGCCCCCCCCTCCTCTAGTGTGAAATGGTGTCCCCCCTCCTCTAGTAGTGAATGTGTCACCCCTCCTCTAGTAGTGACATGGTGTCACCCCTCCCTAGTAGTGAAATGGTGTCCCCCCTCCTCTATATTGAAATGGTGTCCCCCTCCTCTAGTATGAAATGGTGTCACCTCCTCCTCTAGTAGTGAAATGGTGGTCCCCCTCCTCCTAGTAGTGAAATGGTGTCCCCCCTCCTCTAGTAGTGAATGGTGTCCTCCTCCTCTAGTAGTGAAATGTGTCACCCCCCTCTGAATGCAGAGCTGTAATAAAACATACAAAAAAAACCCTCCTCCCAGCACAAACAGACAATACTCCTCGTCACCATCGTGAACGTGCGCGCCGCCACTGACTTCCACATGCGCCTCTGGAGGGGCAAGGGGGTCCTTCTTCATCCACCGTCCTGGGCAGCTTATAGTTGAGATGCTGGCCAGTCCTCACCCAACTGGGGTTCTCCGGGAACAATCGCTGACTCTTCTCCATCTCCCGCTGGAGATCTGATATGTTCAACTAGAGGAAAACACAGAGGGCGGGGTCATAACCTTCACCTTCGCAATGGATACAGTGGACACGGGGGGCGGTCTCATACTCACAGCTCGGAGTGCTTTCCTCCAGAGTGGGGGAACTTCCCCTGGCCCGGCGCGCTGCCGCCCCCAGAATCCTCTTAGGTCTTCCCACTGTCTGCTGCTCTTGCTCTTCTGGTGCTCGGCGCCGCTGCTGCTGCCAGGGGGTACCTGCTTCCTTGTTCTGCTTCTTCTGATCTTCCCCTCTTCTCAATCCCAACTCGTACAACCGTGGACTTCACCGGGACTGCGGAGAGAAGAGAAGACATCTGCGCGGTCATGCGGGGGGCGACACCACCGGTATCCTTTGTCCTACATTGCACAAGATGTCTGGGCAGAGACACCAAGAATGGAAGTCGCCATCAGAGAGGCCGGGCCTGAGCGCCAGCCATCCAGAGGCCGGGCCTAAGCCGCCAGCCAAATCACAGAGGCCGTGCCTGAGCGCCAGCCAATCAAGAGGCCGTCCTGAGCCCAGCCAATTCAAGAGGCCGTCTATGTTTCATAAATACCAAATTGCTGACGGATAATCCATACGGCAGTGTGTAGGGTAGTAAGCTCGTGTAGGTCAGTAAGCTCTGTCCCCCCGGGTTGTAGGCACGTGTGCAGGTAGTATGTCTATCCCCCCCGTGTAGGTAGTGTGTAGGACAGTAAGTCTGTTCTCCTGGTGTAGGCAGTGTGTAGGGTAGTAAGGTCGTCCCCCCCTGGTGTATTTGTGTGTAGGGTAGTAAGCTCTGTCCCCCCTGATTTAGGCAGTGTGGAGGGCAGTAACGTCTGTCCCCCCCCGGTGTAGGCGTGTGTCGGTATACTCCGCCCCCCGGTTTAGGCAGTGTGTAGGTGTAGAATGTCTGTCCCCCCCCCGGTTAAGGCAGTGTGTGGGTAGTAACGTCTGGTCCCCCGGTGTAGGCAGGTGTAGGGTAGTACTTGTTCCCCCGGTGTAGGCGTGTGTAGGGTAGTAACGTCGTTTCCCCCCGTGTGGGGCAGTGTGTAGGGCAGTAACACCCCCCCCGGGTGTAGGCAGTGTGTGGGTAGTAAACGTCTGTCCCCCCCTTTGTGGGCAGTGTGTAGGGTAGTAATCTCTTTTTCCCGCCCCCCCGGTGGTAAGGCAGTGGTGTAGGGTAGTCCTGTCTGTCCGCCCCGGGTTGCAATTGTGTAGGGCAGTAAGCTCCTCCCCCCAGTGTAGCATTGGTTGTAGGGTAGGTAAGCTCTGTCCCCCCCCCCCGTGTAGGCCGTGTGTAGGGTAGTAACGAAACTTCTGTCCCCCCCCCCCGGTGTATGCAGTGTGCAGGGTAGTAAGCTGTCTGTCCACCGGTGTAAGGCAGTGTGTATGGTAGTAACGTCTGTCCCCCTGGTGTAGGCAGTGTTTAGGGTAGTACGCTCTCCGCGCCCCCACCCCCGGTGTAGGCAGTGTGTAGGTAGTAATGTCTGTCCCCCCCCCCCCCCGGTGTAAGGCAGTGGGTAGGGTAGTACCGTCTGTCCCCCCCGGTGTAGGCAGTGTGTAAGGGGAGTAACGTTTGTCCCCCCGTTGTAGGCAGTGTGGTAGGGTAGTAACGTCTGTCCCCCGGTGTGGGCAGTGTGTAGGGGCAGTTAACCCCCCAGTGTATAGGCAGTGTGTAGGGTATAACTTCTGTCCCCTCCCCCCCCACCCGTGGGGCAAGTGTGTAGTTAGTAATCTTGTCCCCCCGGGTTTACGCAGTGTTGTAGGGCAGTAAGACTTCCGTTCCCCCCAGTTGTAGGCAGTGGTGTATGGTAGTAAGCTCTGTCCCTCGCCGCGGTGGGCAGTTTGTATGGTATAAGCTCTGTCCCCCCGGGTGTAGGCATTGTGTAGGGCAGTAAGCTCTGTCCCCCCAGTGTAGGCCGTGTGGTATTGATAGAAGCTCGTCCCCCCCTTGTAGGCAGTGTGTAGGGTAGTAAGCTCTGTCCCCCCGGTTGTAGCGCAGTGGTGTAGGGTTTAGTAACGGTCTGTCCCCCCCGGTGTAGGCAGTGTGCAGGGTAGTAAGCTCTGTCCCCGTGTAGGCAGTGTGTAGGGTAGTAACGTCTGTCCCCACCGGGGGTGGGCAGTGTGTAGGGTAGTAAGCTCCGTCCCCCCAGTGTAGGCAGTGTGTAGGGTAGTCAAGCTCTGTCCCCCCTGGTGGAAGGCAGTGTTTATGGTATAACGTCTGGTCCCCCCTCCCCGGTGGTAGCAGTGTGGCAGGGTAGTAAGCTCTGGGTCCACCGTGTAGGCAGTGTGTATGGTAGTAACGTACTTGTCCCCCCGGTGTGGGCAGTGTGTAGGGGTAGTAAGCTCCGTCCCCCCAGTGTAGGCAGTGTGGAGGGTATTAAGCTCCGTCCCCCCCCGTGTAGGCAGTGTGCAGGGTAGTAACGTCTGTCCCCCCCCCCCCGGTGGAGGCAGTGTGTAGGGTAGTAAGCTCGTCCCCCCCCCGGGTGTAGGCAGTGTGCAGGGTATACGCTTTCCCACCCGTGTGGCAGTGTGCAGGGTAGTACCTTGTCCCCCCCCCCGGTTGTAGGCAGTGTGCAGGTAGTTGCTCCGCCCCCCCGGTGTAGGCAGTGTGTAGGGTAAAGTAATGTCTGTCCCCCGTGTGGGCAGTGTGTAAGGTAGTAAGCTTCCGCCACCCGGTTGTAGGCAGTGTGTTGGTAGTACTGTCTGTCCCCCGTGTGGCATGTGTAGGGTAGTATGTCTGTCCCCCCGGTGTGGGCAGTGTGTAGGGTAGTAATGTCTGTCCCCCCCCCCGGTGTTGGGCATGTGTATGGTAGTAATGTCTGTCCCCCCGGTGTGGCAGTGTTCGGGTAGTAATGTCTGTCCCCCCCCGGTGTCGGCGTGTGTAGGGTATAATGGTCTTCCCCCCCCGGTGTAGCAGTGTGTAAGGGTAGTAATGTCTGTCCCCCTGTGTGGGCAGTGTGTAGGTAAGTAATGTAAATGTCCCCCCCCCCCCGGTGGTAGGCAGTGTGTAGGGTAGTATGTCTGTCCCCCGTTGTGGGCGTGTGTAGGGTAGTAATGTCTGTCCCCCGGTGTCGCAGTTTGTAGGGTAGTATGTCTGTCCCCGGTGTGGGCAAGTGTGTAGGGTATTAATGTCTGTCCCCCTGTGTGGGCAGTGTGTAGGGTAGAATGTATGGTCCCCCCCCTCCCCCAGGTGTTAAGGCAGTGTTTAGGGTAGTATGTCTTGTCCCCCCGGTGTGGGTAGTGTGTGTAGTAATGTCCTGTCCCCCCCGGTTTGTGGGCAGAGTGTGTAGGGTAGTAAAGTCGTCCCCCCTGTGTGGGTAGTGTGTAGGGTGTAATGTATGTCCCCCGGGTGGGCTTGTTTGGGTAGTAATGTATGTCCCCCTGTGTAAGGCAGTGTGTAGGGTGTAATGTTGTCCCCCCCCGGTGTGGGGTAGTTGTGTAGGGTAATTAATGTCTGTCCCCCCCCCGGTGTGGCATTGTGTAGGGTAGTAAAAGTATGTCCCCCCCGGTGTGGGTAGTGTGTAGGGTAGGAGATGTAGTCCCCGTGAGGCAGTGTGTAGGGTAGTAAGTATGTCCCCCTCCCGGTGGTAGGCAGTGTGTAGGGTAGTAATGTCTGTCCCCCCCCGGTGTGGGGTAGTGGTTAGGAGTAGGTAATGTTCTGTTCCCCCGGTTAGGCAGTGTGTATGGTAGTAATGTATTCCCCCCCCGGTGTAGGCAGTGTGGGAGGGTAGTAATGTCTGTCCCCCCCCCGTGGTGGTTTAGTGTGTTAGGTAGTAATGTCCCTGTCCCCACCCCCGGGTGGGCAGTGTGTAGGGTAGTAAATATTTCCCCCCGGTGTGGGTAGTGTGTAGGGTAGTAATGTATTTCCCCCGTGTGGGCAGTGTGTAGGGTAGTAATGTCGTGTCCCCCGGTTGGCATGTGTAGGGTAGTAATGTCTGTCCCCCCGGTGTGGGCAGTGTGTAGGGTAGTAATGTCTGTCCCCGGTGTCGGCATGTGGTAGGGTAGTATGTCCTGTCCACCCGGTGTGGGCAGTGTGTATGGTAGTAATTTCTGTCCCCCCCCGGTGTGGGCAGTGTTAGGGTATTAATGTCTGTCCCCCCCGGTGTGGCAATGTGTAGGTAGTAATGTATGTCCCCCCCCTGTGTAAAGGCAGTGTGTAGGGTAGTAATGTCTGTCCCCCCGGTTGGGCAGTGTGTAGGGTAGTAACGTATGTCCCCCCGGTTGTGGGTAGTGTTGTAGGGTAATTAATGTTGTCTGTCCCCCGGTGTGGGCAGTGTGTAGGGTAGTAAAGTATGTCCCCCCGGTGTAGGCAGTGTGTATGGTTAGTATGTATGTTCCCCCGGTGTGGGCAGTGATGTAGGGTAGTAAAGTAATGTCCCCCCGTTGTGGCGTGTGTAGGATAGTAGAGGTCTGTCGTCCCGTCGTCAGCTATACCCCAGAGTATATATTCCCAGTAAGATCGTGTACAGTCACTCTGAATTGAGAATGCCAGGTCGATGACTAGTGAAACCTCTTCAAGAAACAAACACCGCAAGTCCAGTTGATTTAAATTAAACACTATTATTATAATTTATATAGCGCCAACATATGACGCAGCGCTGTACAATACATTATGGAGTGGAGATACAACACAATATAGTACACACAGGAACAGGTTATGACGCAGGAGGAGTGGAGGACCCTGCCCGGACGGTACAGATATACAATGACCTAGATGAATGAGATCCTTCGGAGACGCGTATGGAAAGTCACATTTTATGAGCTTTTATTGGCTGATTACCCATGAGCAGCTATTTACATATGGAAGGGGGTGAGTCACTTTATTGCAGTGTGTTCTGTAAATATGTGAAAATCCTGCTAAATAAATATCAGTGTTCTCCCCAGAATTTTTTTTCAGCCGGGCGGCGCGATGACGTCATCGCGCCGCCTGCACCGGTCCGGCGGCCTCTCTGATAGGCTGCCGGCCAGTGGCAGCACACAAGTCCTCTGACAGTCGGCGCCTCCCCATTCTTCAGGAGCGCGCCGCAGCCACTGAAAGACTCCAGCCCGCGGCTCTGGTAGTGTGCCGCGGGCCGGAGTCTTTCAGTGGCTGTGGCGCGCTCCTGAAGAATGGGAGCCGCCGCCTGTCAGGCTGCTCGCCGCGGAGGACTTGTGTGCCGGGCGGGGACTAAAATCTCCCAGGCGGGCCGCCCGGCCAATCTGCTCTGGGGAGAACACTGAATACCTTGGCTAGAACATAGCTATTTATATACGGGGTCACATAATATATTCACTGCAGTACAAATTTGGTATGTGCATGCTTAACGTCCTGGGTGTTTAGCCCGAGTTAACTGGGGGTGGATTTTTTTGCTAACAAAACTCACCCCGAGCTTACAGCGTGCATACTCGCCTGTCCGCCGCAATCCTCTGTATCCATGGACTAGGAAAGATTGGCGGCCCAGGAGGTTGAACTTTCCGGATCCGCCCTGATGATGTCATATATGAAGCTGGAAGGGCAAGGGGTACAATTTTTAGAGCACATCCCTAGCATCAACAGTGACGCCGCGGACCTTGGGGGTCCAAAGGAGGGCAGAAAAGCGCTCATGACGTGCTTTTTTTAAACCACCCAGGAGGTTAATGAGCGGCTTGTTCTGTTCAGTGAATATATGAAGTGACAAACTCCCATATGTAAATAGCTGCTCATAGGTAATTTGCAAGTGCCAGCTTGTAAAATGTGACTCTCCTTAGGTGTGTCTGTGGTTTCAGTGAGAGGCGCTACTCACATGAGTGAGTCTTTAAAATACAAAAAATATGGTTCTTTACAGATAAAGCCCAACACTGAGATCTTTCCTCTTTTTATAAAGAGTTGCCTTAAGGCCCCCATACACCTTACAATCTCACCATACAATTTCTGTACAATCAACTTTT
>CM070035.1:4102823-4114033 GCA_036250615.1 Ptychadena robeensis
GGGGGGGGCCTCACCGCCCAAGGTTTTATACCTCTCCATGTGGCCATAGGAAAGTGACTCCTTGACCCAGGTCATGTGTCTTAGTCGAAGGGGACATTTTCATTAGCTCACTCTGAACTGCTGCTGTATCCGGTTTCCATAAGGCCAATTTTATTACTGATGAAAGTGAGTTTTCAATACACTTCATACTTGTGGAGTTTGATGAAACAAAGATTTAACTGCCAAACGTCACATTTGGAAGAAACCAGGCACCGCTCATCACCACGCCAATACCATCCCTACAGTGAAGCATGGTGGCGGCAGCATCATGCTGTGGGGATGTAGGGGCAGGAACTAGGAGACTGCAGAAATGTACAGAGACATCCTGGACGAAAACCTGCTCAGACTGGGGTGATGGTTCATCTTTTAGCAAGACATGACCCTAAGCCCACAAGATATCAGAGGAGCGGCTTCAGGACAACAACTCTGTTACTGTCCATGAGTGGCCCAGCCAGAGCCCAGACTTGAATCTCTGGAGAGATCATAAAATGGCTGCACCGACGCTTCCTTTCCAACCCGATGAAGCTTGAGAGGTGCTGCGGGGAGGAATGGGCGGGGCCAAGGATAGGTGTGCCAAGCTTGTGGCATCATATTCAAAAAGATATGAGGCTGGAATTGCTGCCAAAGTGGCATCATCAAAATGGAGCAACGACCATTTTGTGCTGTCACAGCAATATTCCAAAGGGTGGAAAAAGGGATGAAGCGCTGTGAATACTTTCCGGGTGCTCTGTAGTTCTCTGTACCCAGTGCATTAGGCTCTCCTGCACTCCTGAGCCTTTGACTTTAACGCATGTGCTCAGTAGAGATGGTCGAATTTTTCGACTTGCTAAATTTGTGAGCCGATTGCAAAGCCCCTGAGCATGGTATCATCACCAAAATTTCTGCAGATGTAGAGAAGGGTTGGGGGGGGGGCATTTAATTAAAAAAGGTTTGCTCTAGCACATGTAGTTTTTGCATAAATTAAGTTCAAAATCAAAGTCGAAATTCCGATTTCCGAAATTTTGACTTGACTTTGAACTTAATTTATGCAAAAACTTTTTGGGGTTCGAGACATACTTTTTTTTCTGTAGTATACCCCCCAACCCTTCTCTACATCTCCAGCAAGTTTGGTGATGATACCATGCTCAGGGGCTTTGCAATTATCTTGAAATCATCGAAATGGTCGACTTTTAAAAAAAAATAAAAAAAATAAATTGGACCATCTCTAGTGCTCAGTAGGTGACGGACGCCATTTTCCCCATACAAGGTCTTCCCTTCAAGGGTTAAACGATGAAGATGAAATCCAGGAACGTATATTTTCCTCGGCTGCCTAGTGCTGAGAATGAATGAAGTGAATGAATGGGAACACCAGGACACATCAGTCAGTGGATTCCCCCCAGCGGCATTGATAGGACAGGCGATAATTACATCATCCTCTGGTCCCCGGGTGACGCGCACAGCGCGGTCCTACGAATGTCCACCAGACAATTCTATCGATCACAATGGGGGAACAATGCTCCTCAGTAGTAATAGCAGTGCATTCTATTTTTGGAGCAAGCAGGAGAAGCAGATCCGACATCTCTTAAAGGGTCAGACCACCCAATACTTGCATCTACGGAGGACTCATCATACCATGTCTGTATGGAGCTGGGTGTGTACACAGGGGACAGTCATGGTGGACAGAGAAAAGGTCCTCAGAGGGGGGGTGAGGATCAGGGCATTCTGTACCGGACAACTGGATATCCTCCACACCAGACCCATCATACCATGTCCTGTCATGGAGCTGGGTGTGTACACAGGGGACAGAAGTCATGTGTGGACAGAGAAGGTCCGCACAAAAAGTGGGTGAGGTCCAGGGCTCTGTTAACAGGACACTAAAGAAGACACCACCACACCAGACTCATCATACCATGTCTGTATGGAGCAAGGGGTGTGTACACAGGGGACAGTCCATGTGGAACAGAGAAGGAATCCCTCATAGGGTGAGGTCCAGGGCTCTTTACAGGACAATAGAGATCCTCCACACCAGACCCCTCATCCCATGTTCTGTAGGGGCTGGGTATGTACACAACACAGGGGACAGTCATGGTGGACAGAGACGGTACTCAGTAGGGTTGAGGTCAAGGGCTCTGTATACGAAACTGGAGATCCTCCACACCAGAACTCAATCATAACCATGTCTGTATGAGCTGGGGCGTGTACACAGGGGACAGAGTCATGTGGGAACAAAGAGAAGGTCCGTCAGTAGGGTGAGGTCAGGGCTCTGTACAGGACACTGGAGATCCTCCACACCAGACTCATCATACCATGTCTGATGGAGCTGGGGTGTGTACACAGGGACAGGTGATGGTGGACAGATAAGGTCCTCAGTCGGGTGAGGTCAGGACTTGAAGCGTACAGGGCAGACTGAGTGAGAGGTCAGAGAACAGGACAAACGAAGAACATTGAGAAAGGTTTTAGCGTTTGATATCGGCTTTGTAGAAAATCGTAGGATTGAAGACGGAGAAACATCCAAATAGCGGAGGACTCTGCCACACTCCCCGCCACTGACCTTAAAAAGCGTCGCTGCGGAGGCGACCACATAGTCCCGCTATCACAGCCGTGTGCTCGTCGGGTACGCGTCCGCCTGTGGTCCCTGTGTGACCATGGTGATAGTCGTGAGAATGAGAGACAATGTTAATAGGGGGTGAGTGGAACGGGAAGAAACCCTGAGGGTCCACATCTGTGACCAAGAATGTGCCTGCTGTGGTCAGATGAACTGACAAGCGTCAACAAAGTCCGTGGTGAAGCAAACAGACAATCGCCGTTTACAACGTAACAGATATGTACAGCAGATAACTGGAGGCGCGGCCACATTACCATTTTGGTGGGTTGGGTAGCGCCAGAACGAAAATGTGAGTGAACCATGGCATCCTTCATGTTGGAGGCGACCTGGGCTGGAAGGGAAGAAAAGCTCGTAAAACACAGATATTAAAACAAGTCACCTTGTTAATCTATGGGGGACATGCAATCTGCTGCAGGCAAGGGGAAAAACATTTTTCCTCAGTCAAACAAAAAAAAAAAATCCACGTAATTACCAGCCAAAATCATCCCACTGGGAAAAACCCCGAGAGTAACAATACATATATGGACTTGTAACATAACAGCTCCCAAGGTCTGAGGATACAAAAGCAATAAAAAGGAGGCAGAGATGCGTCAAAACATACAAGAACCCTTTGATTACCACTACTAGGAACAACTGCATTAGCTTTTGAATGACCCTCTTCACCATAACTTGACCTCGGGCAAAACCTCTTGCCTTCACCATAAACTGAACCCTCTTCACACCATCAACTGAGCCACATACCCATCTTGGATGGACCCTCTTCACACATGACTGATCCCTCCATCTAACTTGGATGACCATACTTCCATCATAACTGAACCACTACCCCTCTTGGATTGACCACCTCTTCACCATGACTATTCCTCCATCTTGGATGAACCCTCTTCATCATAACTGACCTCACATCTTGGGGGGATTTGACCTACTTTACCCATAACTGACCCCCTTCAACCATGAACGATCCCATCCCATGCATTGGAATGACCTTCACACATAACTGACGCCCCTACAATCTTGGATGAACCTCTCGACCATAACTTACCTCACCATCTTGGATGTCCTCTTTTCAGGGACCAACATAAACTAGACCCCTCCAGCTTGGATGACCCATCTTCAACCCTAATTGACACTCTTCATCTTGGATGACCCTCTTCACAAGGGCTAATCCCATCCATCTTGGATGACCCTCTATCACCATCAAAAAAAAACCCTGACCCCCTACAACTAAAATGACCCTTATTAACACCTGACTAAGGGACCCCTCCATCTTGGATGACCCTCTTCCCATAACGGACCACTTTCACACATCTTGGATAACCTTCTTCACAACCATAACTGACCCCAAAAGAATCCCAAATCAATTGGAATGACCCTCTTTCCCTATAACTAACTCCTCCAAAATCTTGGATGACCTTCACCATAACTGACCTCACCTCTTGCCTTCACCATAACTGACCACTCATTCCCTCTTGGATGACCCTCTTCACACCATAACTGACCCTTCCATCTTGGGTGACCCTCGGTCACATGACTGATCCCTCAATCTTGGATGACCTCTTAACCATCACCTTGACCCTTGCCATCTTGGTGACCCGTCTTCACCATGACTGATAAGCCTCCCTCTGGGTGACCATTACTTTCTTCTTATCACCATAAACCTGACTGACACATACATCCGTGGATGACCCTTCACCGATAATCTGACCTAATATCAAGTTCTTTGGATGATTCAAAATCCTCAAATTCACAATAACAAAACCCCCTACATCTTGGGATGATTACCCTCTTTCAAACCATACTGAAACTGACTGCCCATACCATCTTGGATGACCTATACTGTCTGATACCTAAACGCTGGGTGAACCATTCAATCCAGAACCTCAGCCTTGGTCAAGTTGAAAAAACTTTTTTTCTTCTGGGTCACCATCCAACCTGTTCCACCAAGCGTTTACTTCTGACCTAATGTGACACCATACTGAGCAGTAAAATGCATAATGAGTAGAGTATGAGAAATAAGTAGATTAGAAAGGATAGTAGAGTACTTACAAGGAGTAACATTGGCTGATTGGTTGTAAAGGGAAAGAAGTGAGTTTTTCACATCTACATGAGCCCTCATCGGGGGCCAACCCACCAAGACCTGGATAGCTCCCTACAAGGGTGGTAACCCCCTGGGTTGGCAGAGCGAGCTATCAAGTGGCCAACAAAGGGGTATACGGATCAACATCAGAAAGAGTTCTCGCAGATCTCCAGCCAACCTGTCCAGGAACATTAAGAGGGAAGGAGGAGATGGGGAGGGGGGTGCCATGCACTATATATACACATTAGGCCAATGTCACCCTAAACCCCTGCCAATGCACCAAAACGATGCTAGTGTAGCACTGTTAAGAGAGAGGAAAAACGCTTCAGTGTAAACCCCCCCCCCCAAGAAAATGTCCCCCCGGGGGCCCTACCCCATCAAACAAATATAACCTTCTCTACTATTTTGTTAACTATACTTCTATAAACATCAACTTTAAAAAAGCCTCGCAATGTCAGAAGCAGTGGTCTCTCCGCAGAGTCTTCCTAATCAGTATGCCCCCCATTTGCAAACTGCAAAGCAAAAAAACTTGTTGGACAAAGCAGATTCGGTACCAATGGTAGAGGGAGGGGCTCTGTAAGGAGACCACTTCTTCCACTCAGAGACAGGGGTCTGGTGCTTGTGCACTGTTTATCACAAAGAATGATAGCGTTTCGGAAAAAACAAAATTGAACGTGGGCCTGCCTTGCCTATGGATTCCTCTCAAACAAATGTAGATGGGACGTGGACTGACTGACATGGTCTGTAAACACCCCTCGGTCCCATCCCAGTTTCTTCAAATTTCTGCTTCTTCTGGCCAGGAACCAATAGCGCGTACGAATTCACGAAATGATCGAATATGAGCTCCACGGACTGAACACACCGAAGAGCGCTGGGCCCGAAAGAGCAGTAAGAAGGCAACATGTCAGTAAATGAGAACACAGATGCTGGAACACAAGATTCTACTGAAACAACCATCTCCACCCAGCTCACTGCTACCAAGGTGTCATGTTGACACCATAAGGACACCACTAACTGGCCATTGGGTCATCATTAAGTGGAGACCATCGTGTGTGTCGCCCTAGAAAAAAAAAAAAAAAATCCTCCTCCCCCCAGGGCACACCAGAAGCCCCCCCGATACTTTTCTACTTCAACAAAACTTGGATGAAATCGGGCCCAGTCTCCACCCAATGAAATGTTTTACCAGAATAACACCCCCATAGACAAACCCTCCCACACTGCGGCAGATCAAAAAGGGTTAATGGAGGATAGGAAGCTTGGCTGGGGAAAAGAAGCAGAAAATAAAAAAAAAAAAGAAAAAAGAAGATACAAACACACTGCAGAGAAGGGGTGGGGGGGTGGGGGGACCAAGCACAGCAGGCTGCAGCACATCACACACCCTACAATGGGAAGCAATCTGCGAGAGACCGCCTCTCGCCTGCTCAGCTCCCTCTTATTTATTGTTCTTTTTTTTATTTTTTTTTTTTCACCCCCCCCCCCCCCGGCCGGCCGCACCCACTTTTATTCTCCAAGAAGCATCCTCATGACCCTTACGCTCTGCTCTGGTCAAATCAAGGACACGGGCATGGTCCATGTGACCAGGGCCTCGGCGTTCGGAGAGCGGAACAGGTAGTCGGAGACGGGAATGACGGAGGCCAGGAAGAGGATGTGAACGGAGAAGATCAATCCTACAGAGAGGGGGGGGGGGTAGGGGGGGAACGCTCCCCTCCTCGAATCAAACGATTTGCCCCCAATTCTGGTATTTTAAATCAAAAACCCCATCTATGGCAAGAATCTTCACCTATTTGTGCCCGTGATTCTGTTAAAATATTTCAGAATTCCTTTAGAGTCAAAGTGAAAGTAGAGTGCAGGGACACAAACCATTACCTTCGGACGGGGGGGGGTGGTAAGGGGGGGGGGGTGTGAAGGGGGGGGGGGTGGTGAGGGGGGGAGATTAATGTTTTAATCATATTCATATAATACTCAAACAAAAATAATCCTTAATACAGTTAGAATAAGTACTAAGGTCAATAAAATCACCATTGTAGTAGTCAAACAACCCACCCAACGCAGGGGGACAATGATTACCGACCAAAGTCCAAGGGTGGCTACATTTCTACTTCCATCGATACAACTGAGGGTGAGTGTATGCCACCCTTACGCCTCACACATGTCATCCTGGGTCCTGGGTTCTGTACTAAAAAAAAAAAAAAGAGGGAAAAAGAACCATCCGGCCGCAGGACTGTGATCCTGAGATTTCCAAGGCGGGAAGGACCAGTGGGGCCGCCTCCTGCTTTTTAAATGTCACCCCAACAAAACCACACGAAAAAAAAAACCAACAGACACAAGACGGAAAAGCGTTTCCGGCCTCGATTAATGACCAGCTAAAAACGCCCATAGAGAATGAATGGATGGGTAATCAGAATAAATTGAGACGTGATTTTTAAATCAAACAGTACTGTGCAATTCTGGGTAAAGGAAAAAAAAACAACATCGACCAAGAAGAAGCCCATAAAATGCATGGACGCATGAATCACCAAACCGCGATTGAAAGATCGCGGGGTATTGGCCAAAGTGGGGACATAGGCCATAGCATCACCATAGAAAGGACTGGTCAACAAACATATTTAGTAGGCAAAACAATTAAAAAAAGGTGAAAATACTTAAAATCCTAAAAAAGAAAAATACTACCACACCCCACACCCCCGTCACCCCTGAGCGCAATGTAAAATACCGAATAATCCAGAAAACTTGGTAAATCAAACCGAGAGTCAATATTGATAAAAAGGTAAGATGTAGGACTAACAAATCCCAGCAAACCAATATACCTATTATTGTAGATACATTCCTGGAAGTCCATGGTGTGGGCAGTAAGGCTACAATGTACAAAAAAACCATCATATATGCATAGGGATGGAGAGGGCGGGGATGGGTGGAGCTCTAACTACTACAGAAGAGGGCGGGCTGACAACACCTGCTGCGATTTCAGGACCAGTTGTCAGTCCAAACAGGAATTAAGGGTTTCCCAGGGAGATCTATTAGACTAATCGGGACGGGAAACCGCTGGGGGGTGGGGGGGGGGACATTTCTATTGGATTCATCTCTACAATAACACCGGGTCTCCAGCCTGGTTTATGGGAAACATTATTGCATACTAAATGTAGAGTGGTTCAAATACTTCTACAATGTCACATAGAGCTCCATCTGAATATGGACCTGTGTACTGTGATTGGTACTATAAGGGTGCTCGCACAATTAATCAATGCAGAGCGCCTGGCGTCATACAGAAAACTCATGCTTCCTATAGATTTTTTATCAAACATGTGTCCCCATCCCCTGTTCCAGACCCCAATCGTCGTATCCGCCAACCACACATGAGCTCCCCCGGAGTTGGAATTAACAGGTTCAGCAGAGCGCTCCATTGACAAATGTTCTGTTAATACGACATAATGGGGGGGGGGGGAAGATCATGTAGACAATTGAAAAAATTGCCTTCCAGGCCGGAATGGCAACCAGTTTGGTGGGTAGGTCCTCTGTCCACCATGGCTGAGCTTCGAGTATAAATAGCTTTATCGGCCTTGTAAGAGGAGTTTATGGGTTGGAAGAGGAACTCCAGTGTCTACACAAAGCACCTCAACCCTATAAGGACAAAACGTTTAGAGGAATTGGAACACCAATGCAAAAGACACAATCTACCAATCTACCTCCACCCACTATTAATACTAGACCCTGAAATATGGTGGTACCCAATTAACGTAACACACCTCACTTACATCTTCCAAAATCTTTTTTTAATCTCAGGAAGAATGGATGTTAGGCCTCGAAGGGTTGAGCCAGCTCTATAAGAACATGTATGATAGTATGGGGTGGATGAACTTAGTGTCCCTACACAGAACCCCAATCAACTTTGGGAGGAATTGAACTCCAAGTGCAAGCCAGACCTCATCCACTAATAATTATCGGACCATTGAAGGGATGGCCAGCTCTGTAAAGACATCTATGAGGAGTAAGGACGTAGAGGAACATCCAGTATCATGAGAGATCTCACCTGCTAAGAGGTGCTTTGAGATGCCACTAATGAAAGCCAACACTTCTTATTCCGTACCGGAAAATCTGACAAATGGTGGCCAACGGTCACATGTTCTCGATCACAGACAAAGTCCAAAGTCTTATTTACTACCCGGAAACATTGTTATCTCAGCAAAGGGTGGGCCAGCTCTATAAAGGACATGTAAGGTGAGTATGGGGTAGAGGAACTTGAGTGTCCCTACAACAGACAACCTCAACCCTACTGAGGAACCTTCTGGAAGCAAATGAATGCTAATCGAAAACGCTAAAAGAAAAACTTCTCATTTACTATTGGTACCAAACCCAAAGGCCCTGACAAAAATGGTGGCCAGATGGTCACATGTTCATACACCGCCACATTGTTATAAAAAAAAAACCAATCGAAAGGGTTGGCCAAGGACAATGTATGATGAGGTTAGGGGTTAGAGGGAACAAACAAAGGGGAACTCAATTGTCCTACACAACACCAACTCAACCCTATTGGTCAACTATTGGGATGCTTAGTGAAGCAACTGCAATACCATACTCATCACCTTGACCTGACAAATGGGCTTTGTGGCTGAAATTCCAAACGACACAACTCATTTCACACAAGCCTACAACCCTAGGCGTTGCCCCACGCCGTGATACCCAACTCATGTAAAGGAGAACCAAGATATAATATACGTCAGGTTGATCGGGGTTAATTATACGGACACTGGTTTTGGAGGAAACAATCTACTGATGTAGACCTTCTATACGACCTCAACTCAAAGGCCCAGCTTCTAGATAGTCTACCTTGTCCTGGGGCCTATACTAGCCACAAAAAAAAAAAAACAAATACAAACCAGAGGTTTTCATCAATAAGAATAATCCAATTCTACCAACCCAGAAGGTATCCAGGAAACACCAAAACATCAGCATGGTCATAAATTTCATTTTCTTTTCGGGTGAAAGGAGAAGCGGCCAAACCAACAGATACTGGTATCTCTCAAGAGTGGCATAAAGAAGAGGGGGACACTAACCAAAAAGGTTTGGGTTGGTACCTTTTTTGGTGCCATGGAAATTGGCCTGCACATCAGCCACACATCCAAGTACTTGGCTAATGTAGAACCAGAACCCAACTCTGTAACCTTCAATAGAAGGGCTTCAACAAACTGTTTTGAGTGAACTATGACATGATTTTACTCCCTCCACAGTTCCTACAGCTCGGAGTGTACATGAGACAAAGGGCTAAGGAAATGCTTCAGTAGTCTGGGATGGGGCGGCAGACTACAAAACAAACAATAAACCAGAGCAAATGCGTGGGCCTTCACATCCACCCCCCAGCGCCTCAGGGATCCTTCATAAAACATGTGACATCAAAAAATAATCCATAGTAGAATTTACTGCACCAAAGAACTGGGCCCCTCTCCACTCTTCTCTGTGAAGGTCTCTTCGTCTCATGTTTCCTAAAAAGTCTGTTTCTTAACTTATTAGTGAACTCTCTGAACTGATCAATGAGGTCTCTTCTCCACAGGGATGGTCGGATTCATCTTCTCCACAGGGATTTTGGCGGATTCTCTTCTCCACAGGGATTAGAAAGGCTGAATTATTCTTTTTTTCTTGAACTCTTCCCCACAAGAAAATTGGCGGATTCCTTACTCCACAAGGATTGGCGGAATTCTCTTCTCCACAAAAAAGGGATTGGCGGATATCTCTGCTTCACAGAGAAAATATGGCGAAGCCTCTTCTATCTGCACCGAGATTAGTAAGGTCCTCTTCTCCAAATGCTGTGTAGGAGAGACTAATCAACATCTTCTTCAAAGACATTGGTGAAGTCTCCTTCTCCAAACTCGAGAGGTCCTCTACTCCACAGAGATTGAGTGAGGTCTGTAATCAAACCACAGAGATAGGTAAGTCAAATCCCTTTCCGAAGAGTAGGTGAAGTCTCACCTTAAATCTCCGAATAGAATAGGTGAAGTCTCCTTTAGATTCCGAAGAGATAGGTAAAGAAGTCCTCCTTATTCCGCAGAGAAGGTGAAAAGTCCTCTACTTAACCTCCTCATATGGTGAGGTCGTTTTTTTTTTGCTTCACTAGAGATAGGTGAAGTTGCTCTCTCATCAGGCGAGATCGGTGAAGTCGCTTTATTCCCAAGAGATTGGACACAAGTGTCCTCCAAAAAAATATCCTGCACATAGATCGGTGAAGTCTATCCACACACAGTTAGCCAAGTCTCTTCTACACAGAAATTGGTGAGGTCTCTACTCTTCAGTGATGGGTTACGTCTGTACGAGATCGTGAAGGTCACTTCTAAACTATCTCCACATATATAGGTGAAGTCTCCTCTCCAAAGATGATCGTGAAGTCTCCTCTCCGCCGAGATCGTGAAGTCTCCCAATCTCCGCAGAGATCGGGAAGTCTCCTGCTCCGCAGAGCTCGGTGAAAGTCCTCCCTCTCCGCAGAGATCGGTTAAAGTCTCCTCTCCGCATCGATCGGTGAGT
>CM070035.1:4436926-4449266 GCA_036250615.1 Ptychadena robeensis
ATGATGTGAGATGGAGGTGATGTGTTATGTGAGATGGTGTTGATGTGTGATCTGTGGTGGAGGTGATGTGAGATGAAGATCATGTGTGATGTGAGATGGAGTTGGTGTGTATGTGAGATGGAGGTGATGTGTGATGGAGTTGATGTGTGATGTCAGATGGAGGTGATGTGTGATGGAGGTGATGTGAGATGGAAGTGATGTGAGATGGAGGTGATATGTGATGTAAGATGATGTGAGATGGAGGTGATGTGAGATGGAGATGATGTGAGATGGTGTGAGATGGAGTTGATTTTTAGATGGAGTTGATGTGTGATGTGAGATGGAGGTGATGTGAGATGGAGGTGATGTGTGATGTGAGATGGAGATGATGTGAGATATGTGATGGAGTTGATGTGTGATATGTGATGGAGGTGATGTGTGATGGAGGGGATGTGATGGGGATGGTGTAGATGTGATGTGGAGGTCACTTACCTGTCTGGATCTCCTGCATGTCTCTTGCTGTACAATGACATCGCTCCTCTTCCTCTCACTCTGGCAATGCTCCGATGTCTCCTTATATCATCTGCTCACCGCAGTAAAAGTTTATTTCTGAAGATCATTGATGAAAAATTCTCTGCTTCAGATATTTATATAACGTTGAATATTTTGGTCTGGAAAATTTATTTTTATAGACGATCTATCCAATAAGATAGATATAGAATAATCTTCGATAAGAACGCTGAAGGTTGGATTTAATTCATTTTTTTCTGAGCTAATTTTTCAGTAATTTAACATTTATTAATATGTTATAGAAATACTCCAAGGTTTGCATAAAACAGGTTCATAGAACCAACCTACCTACTGATATGGGTCCTGTTTTTATATATTCTTAATTCTATGTAGAAAGTTCCCTAATGTTATCCAGCAGTGGAGGAGAAAGGGCGCGTGGGGATTTGGTGGGATGTTAGGGAGAGCAGGGCAGATTGTTCTGGAAGGTCTATGGCAGGTAGAGGTGTGATGAAATGAGGTGGGTGTGTTTGTAGCTTTAAAAGAAATGGACTTACCTTGCACAATCTCTGCCTTTGTTCCAGATCTATGTTCACCTTCTGACATGAAGCAAAGGAGTCTCTGGTCATGCATGCTACCAAAATCAACCTAAAAAACTCTGCCTACTTGATTTTCAATCCTCAGCCGTAGCAGGAGTTCAAATTTTAACTGAACTGAGCAGCGGTGTTCAGGCTGTACAGGAGCCGCATGTCCAATACTTTGCATGGAGATTCTTATCTCCATTCAAAGTAATAGAGATTGAACAGGGTTTTCCAACAGGTTTTCAGGTTTTCCTCGAAGGAAGGCACACACGAGTAGATTTGTAAATAGATTTTATTTGAGCGCATACAGCTTTCGAGTGTACTCAAATCTATTTACAGGTCTACCCGTGTGTGCCTAGCTTTATATAGCTCTTACACAGCTAGGTGGTAGTGTTGTACAACTTATGAATAGAATTATAATCCTCAATATATTGATCTACAACTCATACATTGTTTGAACTGAAACTTCCGCTTCGCTCCGCATTACCCTTTATATACACTTTTGAGCAGAAATAGAAAATGGAGTGAACATAGCTTAACTATGACTTCTAAATATATGCCAATATATATATATATATATATATATATATATATATATATATATATATAAATATATACCTATATATATATATGTATGCCAATATATATGCTATATACTACTATGAAAAGGCACAACAGTGTGTATTTTGTACTGCTTGAGGCATTATAACAGATAAGCCTATCCACTTGTCCTCTGGCAATGCTGACAGTTTGACTCAGATAAAAATGAAAAAGGCCTGGATTGCTCCTGATTTCTCAACTACACAACAGGAGAGCTGAGCTGATGATGAACATGAAGGCTATTTTAATCTATCATGTTTAATCTACTTTAAAATGCACCACAAAATGGCGTATGTGGTTGAATCCTGTTTTCTCCTCCTCATCCAGAGTGTATATAGTGGATATAAAAAGTCTACACAACCCTGTTAAAATGTCAGGTTTCTGTAGATAAATCATTTCATGACTTTTTCCACCTATTAATGTGACCTATCACTCATATAAAAACCAAATTCTTTTACTTAGAGGGAAGAAAAATTATAAAATGTAAATAATAAAATAATATGGTTGCATAAGTGTGCACACTATACTAAACTAATACCTTGTTAAGGCACCTTTTGATTTTATTACAGCACTCGTTCTTTTTGCGCATGAGCCTATCAGCGTGGGACATTTTGACTTGGCAAGATTTGCCCACTCTCTCAAATCTGTCAGATTGCGAGGGCATTTCCTGTGCACAACCCATTTCAGATCACCCCACAGATTTTCAATCTTGGGATGACAGACACTATATGTAACAGAAAACACCAGAATATGGACAGTGTAATAAGCCCTGATGAATGTAGTGTCAATTACAGCCACTCTTTTATAGGTGACAAAGACCTTAATATGAACAGTAGATTTTCCCCAGTCAGATTAAATTGAATTTAAAGTACAGTATGTTTTTCTGATATCTGACTCACACACAAAATTGAGCAACAACAGTAGCTCTGGCCCACTTGAATGGAGGCGCAATTCAGCAACTTACTTTTTTGTAAACACTGTAGGTGGCCAAAAGAATACCAGAATTTTTTCCAGTCAATTTGCAACTGTCACAATAATTTTGTGGACAGCAAACAATTTTTTTAGGATGTCTCACTGACACAACAGGCCCCATGAAAAACAGGAACTTGACATGCGCAAATGTAGGCTGAATTGAACTACATAAATTTTTTTAACAATGGAGATGTCAAGAAAAAACAATAAACTTATTTACAGTAAATGTGCAACTGTCAGAATTGTGGTGCAGAAAATGTAAAGTGGTCTAGAAATGTCTCCAGATATTTAGGGGACCTTATATGAATATGTAAAAAATTGTAACAGTCTACAAATGTCCCCAGAAAAGCACAGGACCTTGTTAAGAAGGTGTAGAAAAATTTAAGTGGTCTAGAAATGTCTCCACACATGTATAGGACCTTGTATAAAGGGGTAGAAAATTTTAACTGGTCTACAAATGTCTACCCAAAAGAGTGGACCAAGTATACTAGCTCTATGAATGTAATTGGCTTAGAGATGTCCTCCAAAACAAAGTAGACCTAGTATGCTGGCCCTATGAATATAAGTGGTTTAGAGGTGTCACCCAAAACCAATGTGGACCTAGTATACTGGCCCTATGAATTTAATTGGTTTAGGGATGTCCCCCCAAACTAAAGTGGACCTAGTATACTGGCCCTATTAATATAAGTTGCTTAGAGATTCCCCCCTAAAACAAAGTGGACCTTGTATACTGGCCCTATTAATATAAGTGGTTTAGAGGTGTCATTTAAAACCAAAGTGGACCTAGTATACTGGCCCTATGAATATAAGTGGTTTAGAGATGTCCCCCAAGAACAAAGTGGACCTTGTATACTGGCCCTATGAATATAAGTGGTGTAGAGACCAGAGACACAAGCATGGCAACACGTGTGCTCGGCCGACCATCGCCAAGTCACGAGCATGGCAAAGCTCGAGCTGAACATGTATTCGTCACTAGTTTGGTGGCATTGAAGGCCAAGATGACGGTTTTGGCCCAAACTGAAGAAACACTAATTGTGTCCAAAAAGCATGTCTCTGAGGAGACAGGAGATCTGGGTGGGACAGAGAACATAGACATGCACCCCATCCACCTCTTCGGCGAACAACCCCAGACATTAGGCGAGGTCACAGACGTAGAGCATCACTGTGGGCTCACCCCCCATTATCTATAAATGCAATTAACAGGTCAAGCATAGTTGAAATTACAGTATCCATAGCCCTAACCAGTCATTCAAATACTTTCTAATTCCCATTTTTCTAATGTCTTGCCTATTGGGCCCAATGCATTTCACAATTTTTTGCTGAATTTTTTGACAACTTTCTTCCAAAATTGTTTTCTGAGTTTGCTATCCAAAGTATTGTCCTCAGTCTTTCTTCCCGGTACATGAACCATTCAAAGACTTTTTTTTCTTAAGTTTTTTCATCGTTCATTTTATTATTTGTATATAAATATTTATTGAGCAAAGTAAACACCGCAGCATATAAAAATTACAGTTAGCTGAGGCATGCAAACAGAATTCACTCCATTAAACCAGTTTAGGATTATGAATGGTCGCTTTGGATGCAATATTTTGCATTTAGAGCTTATTTATCTTCTAAAGGGTAATGCTGTAAATAATCTGAAGAACATGTTTATGATGGTATATTTACGACCGCGTGTTAATACAGTACCATCATACCTGAAAACCATTGACGATTTATGCATTGCCAAAGAGTGTATATTAGTGGCTATTGATATCGAAGCCCTCTACAGTAGTATACCACACAATAAAGGTCTCTTTAAACCATAGAAGGTTTTTTGAACGAAAAAGACAAAACTTCCTAACTGGTTTATTCTCCAACTTCTCGAGTACTGACACACAAATTTTTTATGTTTCTTAATTCCCACTACCTCCAGGTGCAGGGTGTCGCGATGGGAACCTGCTGTGCACCCTCATATGCGAACCTGTACCTGGGGGGGTGGGAAAGTTGTTTCCTGATGAGAATATGTTAGAATATCTGAATGAAACTATGTTTTGGCGTAGTTAAATTGAAAACATTCTAATGATATGGACTGGCACGTCGCAGTGGGGTCTCCATGCAAAGCACGTCAGAGCTAGAGATACGGCAGTGCGATATCATCACGCTGCTTCAGGGAACCTCGAACGGCTCCAATATAGAGCTGTATGTTCCCAGCTTAAGAGTCCCTCAGGCTTTTTATCTCCCTTTGTAGTCATCAATTGACTAACCTTAACAACATTTGTCTTTTCAATGGACCATATCATCTGTCCTCTAACCAATCCCTAGCATCAGTTAGTTTCTTCACACTGCGGCTGCCGCTTATCTGTTTGACATTTTAGTCCCTGACCAAATTGTCTTCTGTAATCTTTTATGCTCCAATGTGTCCCAGATGAAGCCCACTATGTTGGGGCGAAACATGTCAGGACAACTATCAGTGAACATCTATGTGCTTAAAGATCAGTAGGACAATTCTCTTATATTCCGCTATGTCCAATCATGTCAATTTCATATGTTAAAGATGTTTTCTTATAAGATATAACACAGTGATATGCTTTTATTATAATATATCAATGAAGTTATGATATTTTAACAACTTTTTGAATTCAGTGTCTTAAAAACACAACAATTCAATGTAGGATGGTATGGGACTACCCGTTTTCAAGGATATCCCCCCATTTCCACATTGATAGTTTTTTCTTTCTATGATGGTCCATTGATAATGCAGATTTTACATTGAGCTCAGGTCTGATCAGAATGATGTAACATTTGGGGATGAAGATGCAGCCCAGGAGTCCAGCACAGGAGGACAAGATGGCGAAGACCTCCACAGCCACCATGTACTTCCCTTTGGTGCTGAGGTAGGCCGGGATGAAGGAGATCCAAACACTGCAGAAGACCAGCATGCTGAATGTGATGTACTGAGCTTCATTGAACATGTCTGGAAGTTTCCTGGCTAAAAATGCCACAATACAGCTAAACCCAGCCAGGCCTCCTATGTAGCCAATCACAATGTAGAAAGCAGTGACAGAGCCCTCACTACATTGTAATATCATCTTCCCCACCTCGACCTGGGTGTTATATTCTGGGAATGGTGGAGAAAAGATTAGCCAGATGGTACAGAGCACAACCTGTACAAGAGAGCAGATAATCAGAACAGATGTTGGAAAATGTTTTCCCAGGAACCTCTTCATTCTCATGTCTGGTTTGGTGGCTCTGAAGGCCAAAATGACAGCAATGGTTTTGGCCAAAACTGAAGAAACAGAAATTGTGAAAATGTTTCCAAAAACTGCTTGTCTGAGGAGACAGAAGATCCTGGTTGGACGTCCGATGAACAGCAGAGGACATAGACATGAGAAGATCAGTGAGAGGAGGATGATGAAGCTGAGGGTCTGGTTATTGGCTTTTACAATTGCAGTTTCCTTGTACTTGATGAATACAACCAACACTACAATTGATGCAATGCAGAGCAACAGAGAGATAACAACCAGAGATAGTCCAAGTGATTCCGTATAAGACAGATACTCAGTTGTCCTCAGAATACAAGTGTCTCTTCTGTCATTGGACCAGTGGTCTTCTGGACATCGCAAAAATTTTTTGTATCTATAAACATAAGGAAGGAATATATTTTAAGCATATTTGTACAAGTGAAACATTTACTGTGGCATTGGTTAAAATATCAGTAAGAGAGTATGAGCTGCAATGGAATACTAGTTTGGCCTGATGATCGGCTCATTACTGTCTGTGCCTATCAGGGCTGTTTCTAGCAATTAGGGGTCCCTATTAAAATTTTTTGCCCCCTATTGCTAGCAAAACAGTTGTTGAGTGGGGTGGGGGTTCTGGAGTTATGTGGGCCCTATGTGCCCACATACTTCGGATAGCAGGACAAACGGCCCTGCCTGTCCTTGTGTGTGCATGGGGGTTGGTGAGGGCCAATCATACAGAGACATGTATCATATATACACATACCAATCATACAGAGACATGTATCATATATACACACCAATCATACAGAGACATGTATCATATATACACACACCAATCATACAGAGACATGCATCATATATACACACACCAATCATACAGAGACATGTATCATATATATACACACCAATCATACAGAGACATATATCATATGTACACACACCAATCATACAGAGACATGCATCATATATACACACACCAATCATACAGAGACATGTATCATATATACACACACCAATCATACAGAGACATGTATCATATATACACACACTAATCATGCGAAGAATCATCAGTCCCAGAGACAAGCACATGCACAGACACACAAATCCATCTCTCAGGTGTCACGGCGGGTGACACCGGAGCAGCGGTGACACCGGTGGATGTAGGGTGTGGACCCACTGGGCCAACTTGCACGATAGGCAGGGGTGCAATCTGGGGTGCGGAGTCTAAGGGACTACCCGGTATTCACAGGAGCTTCCTGCAAAGGGATTTGGATTTGGCTGCGGGTAATCCCCAGGTCACAGTCCCCAGAAGAGCACCCGTGCAAGTTGGCTAGCTGAATAGGTACGTGGTACAGTATGCTTAAGTGTAACGGAAGTCTATGTAAACTTGCCAAGGTCGGAAGCTGGGAAGTCAGACGAGATGCGGGTATGCAGTACCGAGTGTTGAGGCGAAAGCGTAGTCCAAGAAGCAAGCAAGGGGTCAGGAGCCGGGAAGTCAAGCAGAAATCAGAAGGAAAACTCATGGGAGCACAAAGTACAGGCGTCTTCCTGTCAGCTGATCCAGCCAAATAAACACCCGGAGGGAGGAGCGACCGAGGAGGAGTGCAATCCCCAAAGGGAGAAGAGAACTGACAGTGGGGAGAGCCAATAAGCAACTGAGGCCTGCAGATCTCTCTCTTCCCTCTCTGTGGCTGACTACTGGATTCTCACAAAGAGGGCTCCAAGTGCCACCTCGGCTGCCCCACCTAGCTTATCTATTCTGTGCCATTGACCATCATTTAAAGAAGGTGGCATTGGTTCTTTTCAACACATTCCCGGGGTCTTCGATTATGCTGGGAACGTGAATAAGGGGAAACAGCCTGTGTCCTCGGGGTAAGCTCGTGCTTTGGAAGAGCCCCAGAACAAGGTGTGACCAGCCACCACCCACTGTTATGGCCGCAGCAATCGGTCCTGGCCTTCCGGTGACCGCCACACCGCCCTTGAAGACTGCCAGCGTGCCTTTGAACAGGCTTGGAGGCCGCACGGTTCACTCGGTGAGCGAGAGCTGCCAAACTGATAACACTGACAATACTTTCAAGGATTGACTGCAGCCAATTTTACTGAAAAGGTTACCCCATTGTTTATCGAAAACAAACCAGTAAAATTTTTTTCTTTAATGTAACTACCCTCGGGCCTGCTTGCTTACAAATGTTTTTGTTTTATCAGATCTTTAATCCACCCAGTATATACATAAGTTCCTACCATTTCATACAAGATTTCACACTTTAACACCAGGTAATTTAACGAAATAGTAAATCAAATAATACCACCCACCAGTCTGGTTGGAAATCTCTCCCTCCGCACAGGGCATAGCAGCACCTCGGTCGTCCTTCTTGGGGGACTTTCCTGTACCCGGGGAGGCAGCTCTCACTGCACACCGAGCGAGCCTGAGGTGAATAATAAAATATATGACAGGAAATGTAAAAACATATGCAATAGACATATAAAAAAGCCTGGGCCGGGCAACAAATTGAATGAAAAAGAAAAATCTAAAACTTGTACCAAGTAGGACCCAACCATTGTTTGATCCATATGTTGGCACAAATGAGAAATAACTGAAATCAAAAGAAGCATAGAAGTATAGAAGGAAATGATAGAGGGGAGAGGGGGCTTACTAAGAGGGGGATTACTAAGGTCTCACAACAAATATCATGATTGTTACTGCCCATGGAGGTCAGGCCTGAGGGGCACTGGATTGTGTATACTCTAAACAACAGAACCAAGTTTTGCATTATTGTTCTCCAGTATAATGAAGTACAGCGATAAGATCTTCCCAAACTTACCCTGCAGGGCCCCTCTTTTCTAGATTCCCATTCAGACTACACAGTTTCAGAGGGAGAGCCATTTCACACTAGCCGTGTTTGTGTTGCAGTATCGTGTACTGTAGTGTAGTGGGATACACTCAAATTGTATATGTGTTGATCCTGCCATGACATGGTTAATGCTCTATTGAAATCTGTGTTTATTCCTTAAAAATGTTTCTGCATTCCTCTGTAGCAAGTGCAGGGATGATTGATGGCTCTCAGTTTCCTGCTGTTTTGTCTTCCCTTACATTGTAACTCTTACAATCTGCCTGGAGACAAGCTACTGCCCTCCCCCAGGCAGAGGGGTTAAATAGACCTCCCAAGGTTCTCTTAGTCAGAGCTGGGGTTAGCTCCTGAACCAAGTTGCTTACAACCAGCGTGTCTCACCCCTCTGGAGCACTGGGCTCCCACCTTTCCTGGGTTCTCCTGCCGGCCATCCCTGTGCTAGCGCCTGGGATCCAAGGACCCCCATCCATGGTGACTGAAAGGGTCGTCCCCTGGACCAGGACCACCTTTCCTACAATTATGCCCGAGCGGATGGACGCGAAATGCCTGTAGCTACTGACATAGGCAGATAGGAACAGGCAGATAGAAACAGCTGTTTTAATCAACTCAACAGGTGTAAGAGAGCAGCTATCTGTAGTGTAGTTGGTTTTTAGACAGTCATGGCTAAGACAAAGGAGCTCAGTGAGGGCCTATGCATTGTGGCTGCTCACAAGTCAGGTAAGGGCTAAAAGGCCATATCTAAATGTTGTCAGGCTACAGTGCAAAGTATTACTTAAAAATACAAGATGTTCCGCACTGTGAGGACGTGGTCGAAAGCCAAAAGTGACGCCTGTGCTGTCCAGGAGCATAGTGAGAGAGGTGAAAAAGAATCCACCAAGGCCATCCTGGTCAACCTGGGCTCTGCGGGTGGCAATGTCTCAAGGCAGACAATCCAACGGACACTGCACACTGCTGGGTTCCACGGATGCCGACCAAGAAGGACGCCACTTCTCCAGATATGGCACACAAAAGCTTGCTTGGCCTTTGCAAATGCTCATCTGGACAAAGAAGAAGACTTCTGGTCTCCTGTGTTATGGTCAGATGAAACAAAACTTGAATTGTTTGGTCGCAATGATGTTTTCTTAATTTGATGTAAAAAAGTTGCCAAGATCTGAGGGGACCTTGGCCATCTCTTCCTGTGGCAGGTCCCATGTCCCCTGGCCTGGGGACACGGGACCCACCATAAACATCTACAGAAGCCCATTTCCCTCTAAGGCAGATGGCAGCAACACAAGTCTACAGATGTTTACTGATCAGACTGGTCCAACAGAGATGGGACCACCTATTGCAAATCAACCAGGAGGAGTGCAGACTGGATTTTGGTAAGAATAATATCGCAGAATGGAAAGGGGGGGTCAGTATAGGAAGGTGTGAAGGATAACTGCAGTTTTTTTTCAGTGCACGTATATTTAAACAGAAATCACCTTATCACCATATGTGGGATGCCAATGAATTTCACTGTCATTTATCAGAAACTGGTCACGGCCGTCCAGTTCATAAAAGTTCCCGACTTGTTTCTCTATAACAGTCTGATTGAAAATAAAGTAATTCAACAAGTCAAATCTTGCAGGAGAACTTCCATTTTTCATTAAAGGAAATGAAATCCCCTCCCGGAGTTGTAAAGGGAACTTCCTTTAAGAATCGAATGATCTAAAAGTGAAGAAAATACTTTATGGCTAAAAATTTGCTTTACAATGAATTATCTCCGCCCAATGCGAAAATAAATACCTCATGTGACCATTCATTTAAAAAGAAATATATTTGGGCAATGCATGGCCATACACTCCAATTGCGAATATTCCCGAATATGGAATAGAATATTAGCATAGCTGTTAACTTAAAAAAAACTGGTAAAATACAGGAAGTGACATCACTTACCAGTATTACCTCTAGGCTGTTTTGGAGGGCGTTACTGTCCCTGCTAATGTCCGACCCCGCTTGTGTTGATAATGTGTGGAGTGGGACATTAGCCAATTTCAAGAAATCATGAACAATCTATCCAGGAAAGCCACATAAAAAATTTGAGGAAGGGTTGACAGGTATTAGTAGGATTATTTGTGAATAATTAGAATATTGCCTGAGCCGCTCATCACTATTAGTTTTCCTGCTTTCAACTAATCTCTGCTTCTCTCATCTACTTAACAGGTACGTTTTTTCATCTAACTTCCATTGGACTTTAATTGATTGTATTATTCAATATCTGCTATTTGGTTAAGGCCAATATAGGTTTATGACCCCCCCCCCCCCTCTGTGTTCCATCTGAGCGAACTCAAGTCTTTTACAACAGGACTGTCCTCCCTTAATCAAATTCAGCTGTGATAATTTGGAATCACATCTCATCTCACTAGGCCAGGCTACACACATATATTTAACAAACTCACAAAGTCGCCTCTGACTTTAGTTGCCTGTTTAAAGTGCCTTTTTTAAGTGCAACTAAGGAATTAACCAGGGAATCGACCCAGGGATTGGACCAGCATGGCCAGCTACAATAGCCTGCTGCTACCGGAAACCACACAAAGGAACACCATGGACTGACCGCTTCAACCTGCCAGAGCCAAGGACTGATGCACACCTCAAACTCTGCTCGGTATTGGATTATCAGCCACTACTACTCCTCCACCATCATCTCACCTTGTTATGCTATCTCTGTAACCTTTGACTATGTATCCCATCCTTCCTGCCTCCCCTGCTGCTAAACTATCTCCTCCTCTCCAGTCCGCCTTCTTATCTTGTTCCCTGTTACACCTCCATATGCTGACCATTTCTGTACTTCTCCACTTGCCTTCTCTGCTCCTTCTTTCTGGGGACATCTCCCCCAATCCTGGCCCTCTTCACTGCCTCTCTACCCCTTCTCTGCTCTCTCCAGGAAACAACCCTCTCCTAACCTGATACATTCTGATACAGCCCTTCTCATAGAAGCTCACCTCCTCTCTCATGTGGACTCTGTTGGTGACAAACTGTCTTCCATTCACAATCTCTTCCTTTCTAAGTCTCTCACCCTCCTGGCTCTCACTGAAACCTGGCTCTCTGAATCTGAATCTGCCTCTGCGGCTGCTATATCCTATGGAGGCCTGCACTTCACGCACACCCCCAGACCTGACAATAGGCCAGGTGTAAGTGTAGGTCTCCTTCTCTCTCCTCGCTGCACCTACACTGTACTACAACCCCCTCCCTCACTTGCTTTCTCTTGGTTTGAGGCTCACACCATCCGTCTGTTTCACCCCCTGCCCCTCATCGTTGCCGTAATCTATCGCCCTCCCGGCCCTACATCCCAATTCTTTGACAATTTTACCTCTTGGCTCCCACACATTCTTGCCCATGACCTACCACTTCCTATCCTTGGCGACTTCAATATAGCCATGGATGACCCCAGCTACCCCCCATCTGCCAAATGGCTCTCTTAAACCGACTCCCTTGGCCTGACCCAGCACATCCACATCCTTACACAACTTGCTGGACACACACTTGACATGGTGTTTACTAAACTTTGCACCCTTACTCACCTGGACAATTCCACTTTCCCTCTTTCTGCCCACCATCTTCTAACCTTCAATGTGAACACTTCTTGCCCTTTATCCACCCCCACACCTCC
>CM070035.1:4458978-4473564 GCA_036250615.1 Ptychadena robeensis
CAGTATACCTGCCCTAGTGCCTCCCAGTTCTATGCATAGCCTGTTCTGCATTCCAAAACCTCATCCAGTCTGCCCTATCTCCAGCTAATGGGCTTAGCCTGCCTTGTTCTCCTAGCCCAGGTGTAACAGGTACCCAGAGACCGTTCCATGCAGGTGGATGGAACTTCTGACTTCTCCCCCTTGAGGACCAACATGTTGTTGAATCCTTGGCGTGGGGTAGATTTCAGGAAATGTTGCAGAAGTATCAGGGGACCGAGGTGAGCTTGCTTTAATGGTCTGTGCCTTGGCAGCCTCGGAGGGCTTCTGCTCACGAGGGCCCTTGGCCAGCTCGGCTCCAGTTTACTTCCCTAGCAGCCGCGGAGGGCCTCCTCACACGAGGGCCATTGGCCAGCTTGGCTCCAGTTCGCTTCCCTGGCAGCCTCCAAGGGCCTCTGAAAGCTCTGTGGCGGTGTGGATGGTGAGAGGGGGCTTAAGGGTCCTTTCCCATCAGTCCCATCCGGGAAAGAGGCAGTGGACCCAGGCCGGTTGTGTGGATGGTGGAGGGGGCTTAAGTCATTTTTGAGGTACTGGGGTGAGCCGGTGACCGGTCCCAGCCGGGGGCTCCAGGCGGTCGGTATGGGAGCGCAGGAAGGTCCCCTTGGATGGCGGATGGGGCTTAATGGTCATCTCCATAGGTACCAGGCGCTCGCGGAGACCGTGGACCAGTCGAAGAAGGTCCCCTTGGATGGAGAATGGGACTTAAGGGTCGTCCAGGGGGCAACCAGAAGCCCCCCTACCCAGGTAAAGCTTCAGAATGTCGGCCAGAAGTGCTGGGGATGTCCCCTTAAAAAATTTACAAAAATGCCAAAAATTTCACTACGTGTCACTGGAAGTCCTCAAGGGGACAAACCTGAGGCTTCATGCCCAGGGAGAGGTCTCGATGGGCAGATAGAATTTGTGCGAATGTCCGCACCAAGGGTGGATAAAATTTGTGAGAAGGTCCCCTGAAATTTTTTTCAGAAATTGCACAAAGTCCCACTGGAAGTTGTCCAGGGGACAACCAGAAGCACCCATACCCAGGGAAAGCTTCAGAATGTCGGCCAGAAGTGCTGGGGATGTCCCCTGAAAAAATTTCAAAAATTGCACTGTGGTTCCAGGGGACAAACCTGAGGCTTCATTCCCAGGCAGAGGTCCCGACGGGCGGATAGAATTTGTGTGAATGTCCCCACCAAGGGCGGATACAATTTGTGAGAAGGTCCCCTGAAAATAATTTCAGAAATTAGGGTGTAGAAGAAGGTGTAGAACATTTTAACTGGTCTACAAATGTCCCCACACATTTATAGGACCCTGTATGAATGTGTAGAAAACTTTAACTGGTCTACAAATGTCCACCCACCTAGTATACTAGCCCTATGAATATAAGTGATTTAGAGATGTCTCCCAAAACCAAAGTGGACCTAGTATACTGGCTCAATGAATGTAAGTATTTTAGAAATGCCCCCCAAAAACAAAGTAGACCTAGTATACTAGCCCTATAAATAAATGTGGTTTATAGATGCCACCCAAAAACAAAGTGAACCTAGTATATTGGCCCTATAAATACAAGTGGTTTAAAGGTTTCACTCAAAACCAAAATGGACCTAGTATACTGGCCCTATGAATATAAGTGGGTTAGAGAACAGAGACATGAGCATGGCATCACGTGTGCTCGGCTGAGCATCGCCAAGTCACGAGCATGGCAATGCTCAAGCTGAATATGTATTCGTCACTAGTTTGGTGGCATTGAAGACCAAGATGACGGTGACAGTTTTGGCCAAAACTGAAGAAACAGCAGTTATGAAAATATTTCCAAAAAGGATGTGTCTGAGGAGACAGGAGATCTGGGTGGGATGTCTGATGAACAGCAGAGGAGATAGACATGCACCCCATCCACCTCTTCGGCAAAGAACCTAAGACATTAGGCGAGGTCACAGACGTAGAGCATCAACGTGGGCTAACCCCCCATTTATCTCTAAATGCAATTAACAGGTCAAGCATAGTTCAAATTACAGCATGCATAACCCTAACCAGCCATTCAAAGCTCAGACTATACTGGGAATAATTTCTAATATTGTCTTGCCTATTGGGCCCATTGCATTTCACAACATTTTTGCTGAATTTGTTGACAACTTTCTCCCCCAAAAAATTATTGAGTTTGCTATTCAAAGTATTGTCCACGGTCTTTCTTCCCGGTACATGAACCATTCAAAGACCTTTCTTTCTTAAGTTTTTTCATCTTTCATTTTATTATTTGTATATAAATATTTATTCAGCAAAGTAAACACTGCAGCATATAAAAATTACAGTTACCTGAGGCATGCAAACAGAATTGACTCCATTAAACCAGTTAAGGATCATGAATGGTCGCTTTGGATGCAATATTTAGCATTTAGAGCTTTTTTTTATCTTCTAAAGGGTAATGCTGTAAATAATCTGAAGAACATAACTGAACATGTTTATGATGGTATATTTACAATCTCTTGTTATTACACTACCATCATACCTCAAAGATACAATTGACCATCTGAAAACCATTGATGATTTATGCATTGCCAAAGACAGTATATTAGTGGCTATTGATATCGAAGCCTTCTACAGCACACATTAAGGGTCTCTTTAAACCATAGAAGGTTTTTTGAATGAAAAAGACAGAACTTCCTAACTGGTTTATTCTCCAACTTCTCGAGTACTGACACACAAATTTTTTATGTTTCTTAATTCCCACTACCTCCAGGTGCAGGGTGTTGCGATGGGAACCTGCTGTGCACCCTCATACGCGAACCTGTACCTGGGCGGTGGGAAAGTTGTTTCCTGATGAGAATGTGTTAGAATATCTGAATGAAACTATGTTTTGGTGTAGTTAAATTGAAAACATTCTAATGATATGGACTGGCACGTCGCAGTGGGGTCTCCATGCAAAGCACGTCGGAGCTAGAGATACGGCAGTGCGATATCATCACACTGCTTCAGGGAACCTCACAAGGCTCCAATATAGAGCTGTGTGTTCCCAGCTTAAGAGTCCCTCAGGCTTTTTATCTCCCTTTGTAGTCCTCCATGGACTTACCTTAACAACATTTGTATCTGTCCTATAACCAATCCCTAGCATCAGTTAGTTTCTTCACACTGCAGCTGCCGCTTATCCATTTGACATTTTAATCCCTGACCTAATTGTTATTTAAATTTTCTTAGGAATGGTTTGTCTTCTGTAATCTATCTTTTTTGCTCCAATGTGTCCCAGATGAAGCACGCTATGTTGGGGAGAAACATGTTGGACAATTATCAGTGAATATCTATGTGCTTAAAGATCAGTAGGACAATTCTCTTATATTCCGCCATTTCCAATCATGTAAATTTTATATGTTAAAGATGTTTTCTTATAAGATATAACACAGTGATATTTTATCAACTCTTTGAATTCAGTGCCTTAATGGGACTACCCATTTTCAAGGAGATCCCCCCCATTTTCACATTGATAGATTTTTCTTTCTATGATGGTATATTAAGTAAATGTGTTATTTGCTATGAATTAGAAGTTTTGCAGTAAAAGGACAATACGCCAAGAATAAGCTGAACCTATGCCCACAATATGTCTGATGGGTGTATTGTGTCTTATAAATGTTACTATTTATCTACTTTTATTTTCTGTCCATTGATAATGCAGATTTTACATTAAGCTCGGGTCTGAACAGAAAGATGTAACATTTGGGGATGAAGATGCAACCCAGGAGTCCAGCAATGGAGGACAAGATGGCAAAGACCTCCACAGCCACCATGTATTTCCCTTTAGCGCTGAGGTAGGCCGGGATGAAGGAGATCCAAACACTGCAGAAGACCAGCATGCTGAATGTGATGTACTGAGCTTCATTGAACATGTCTGGAAGTTTCCTGGCTAAAAATGCCACAATAAAGCTGAACCCAGCCAGACCTCCTATGTAGCCAAACATAATGTAGAAAGCAGTGACAGAGCCCTCATTACATTGTAATATCATCTTCCCCACCTCTACCTGGGTGTTATATTCTGGAAATGGTGGAGAAAGGGTTAGCCAGATGGTACAGAGCACAACCTGCCCAAAGGAACAAATAATCAGAACAGATGTTGGGAAATGTTTTCCCAGGAACCTCTTTATACTCATGTCTGGTTTGGTGGCTCTGAAGGCCAAGATGACGGTGACTGTTTTGGCCAAAACTGAAGAAACTGCAATTGTGAAAATGTTACCAAAAACGACTTGTCTGAGGAGACAGGAGATCCTGGTGGGACGTCCGATGAACAGCAGAGGACATAGAGATGAGAAGATTAGTGAAAGGAGGAGGATGAAGCTGAGGGTCTGGTTATTGGCTTTTACAATTGCAGTTTCCTTGTACTTGATGAATACAACCAACACTACAATTGGTGCAATGCAGAGCAACAGGGAGATAACAACCAGAGATAGTCCAAGTGATTCCGTATAAGACAGATACTCAGTTGTCCTCAGAACACAAGTGTCTCTTCTGTCATTGGACCAGTGGTCTTCTGGACATCGCAAACAATTTTCTGTATCTGCATATACATAGGGAAAGGAAGGAATATATTTTAAGCATATGTGTATAAGTGAAACATTTACTGTGGCATTGGTTAAAATATTAGTAAAGCCGGCCATAGATGCTTAGATTTCCCAAAGATCGATTTGTTAAATGATCGTGGCATGCGATTGAGTCTTCGATCATAAGTCCTACATCAATTGAAAAGTGCACCATTTTCATTATACGATTAATCACTGATTTATTGCTGATCAATCAGTGACATAACTATAGATCGGCTTCACAAAAAAATGCGATATAAATGATGGAATGAGGCCTACATGGGTTGATCAATAGAAACGCACGTCTTAATGCTCTTTGATTTGCGGAAGATCTACTAAAAATTTCAGACATGTTCGATCCTTGCATGTTCGATTTTCCATGTTATTTCTTGTCTTTTTGATCGATCGCACGCTTTATGCATGCATCGGTTTGTAAACGATCGATGGCAACACATTCCCGGTGTCTTTGATGATGCTGGGAACTTGAATAAAGGAAGGGTGGAAAATCACAGCAGATTACACTGTAATCCCTTGCTGTCCACAACATCTTTGAATGTGTGGGGAGGTGACCCAGGTATGTCCCGTTGTGTGGGAAGTCCACTAGGGGAAGCTCTGGGGCAGAGATTATAAAAGAGTGCGCTCTAGGAAGTTCAGGGCCTTTTGCCAGAGATGAGTGCGAGGGAGACTTGGTCTCTGATGAGGGGAGTAAGAAACCCCGGCCTTGCAAGGAAGGTGTGCAGAGCGTGCAGGTGGCTCCTAGGCAAAACAGCCTGTGTCCTAGCAGTAAGCCTGTGCTCTGGCAGAGCCCTAGTACAAAGTGTGACCACCACCCACTGTTATGGCCGCAGCAATTGGGCCTGGCCTTTCGGTGCCCTGAAGACTGTCAGTATGCCTTTGGAAAGGCCTGGAGGTCGAGCGGTTCGCACGTTGAGCAAGAGCTGCCAAACTGATAACACTGACAATACTTCAAGGATTAGCTACAGGCTATGTTACTGAAAAAGTTACCCCATTGTTTATTGAAAACGTTCCAGTAAAGTATTTTTGTTTAAGAGAACCGGTGTGAGTTTTCCTGTACTACCCTCGGGCCTGCATGCTTACAAATGTTTCTTCTATATAAGATAAGTTCCTACAATTTCATACAAGTTTTCACACTTTAACTAAATAGTTCATTGATAAATATCACTGACCGGTCTGGTTGGAGATCTCCCCCTCCGCACAGGGCACACAGTCATAGCAGCACCTCGGCCGTCCTTCTTGCGGGACTTTCCTGTACCCGAGGAGACAGCTCTCACTGCAGACCGAGCGAGCCTGGGTGAAAAATAAAAGATATGGGCGGACATAAACATATGCAATAGATATATAAAAAAGCCTGAGCTAGCAACAGATTTAATGCAAAAAAAATACAAAATCTAAAATTTGTCTACAAGTAGTGCCTAACCATTGTTTGATCCACGTGTTGGCACAAATGAGGGGAGCAAAAGAACATTTTTTTTGGAGGGGGGGAATAAATAAGGGGCTCACAACAAATACCTAGGGATGATTGTTACTGCCCATGGAGGTCAGGCCTGAGGGATATTCACTGGATTGTATATAATCTAAACAACAGAACCAAGTTTTGCATTATTGTTCTCCAGTATAATGAAGTACAGCGATAAGAGCTTCCATTATGGCAATGGTTCCCAAACTTACCCTGAAAGGCCCCTCTTTTCTAGATTCCTATTCAGACTACACAGTTTCAGATTGAGAGCCATTTCACATTAGACGTGTTTGTGTTGCAGTATCATGTATTATAGTGTAGTGGGATACACTCAAATTTTATATGTGTTGTTCCTGCCATGACATGGTTAATGCTCTATTGAAATCTCTGTTTATTCCTTTAAAATGTCCTTGCATTTCTCTGTAGCAGGTGCAGGGATGATTGATGGCTCTCAGATTCTTTACATTGTAACTCTTACGATTTGCCTGGAGACAAGCTACTGCCCTCCTCCAGGCAGAGGGGTTAAATAGACCTCCCTAGGTCCTCTTAGTTAGAGCTGGGGTTAGCTCCTGAACCAAGACCCTTCCAGCCAGGGTGTCTCACCCCTCTGGAGCATTGGGATCCCACCTTTCCTGGGTTCTCCTGCTGACCATCTCTATGCTAGTGCCTGGGATCCAAGGACCCCCATCCATGGTGACTGAAAGGGTCGTCCCCTGGACCAGGACCACCTTTCCTACAATTGTGCCCGAGCGGATGGACACGGAACACTGGTAGGTGCTGAAATAGGCAGATGCAGGATTTCTCCCTTCATACAATTCTATCCTCACCTCACAATTCTATCCTTTCACAGTAGAAGATTTAAAATGTTTACCCCTCCCCAGAGTTCAACAATGTAATGCGAGTCTATGTGTTGGCTAGTCTACGGACATTAGCCCATTGCTTTCAAGGTGTGTTGCCCAATTCGAAGAAAATTCTTTAGGCTTTCCATAACTGTAGTTAAAAGTCTATGGTAAAGTCAATCCTGTAACTGAGCACTCAACTTTGTTATTTCTGGTTTTCCAGGGAAAACCGGAAGTGATGTCAGATTTAGAGCGATTGAGTGGTGGAGCGCAAGTGCTGATGTATTTGTATCTTACTAGTAATACCTTATGAAGCCCCTGTGGGATGAAACACGTTGGAGGACGTATACAACATGATTCCTTAAATCTTCTACATTTTGCAATTGTATAAAATGTCTGTGTAGCTTAAAACCTTGTGATAAGCAACAGGACCAGTGTCATCCATTTTGTAAATATAACCAATTGATCACTCATTTTATAAGAAAGACATTTCAAAAGAACTTTATAAATGATGCCTAGATTGTGCCCTGAAAGCACTATTAGTCAGTTTGAGCACCTTGCAGTCCCACCTAGTGATGAGCGACTAGGCAATATTCGAATTCGCGTAATTTCGCAAATATCCGCCATAATATTCGATTCCATATTCATAATCTCGAATATCCGCACTTACGACATGAATTGCGATCTAAATATCGCAATTGCGATCACATATGCGCAATGCATGCAAGTCAATGGAGCTCAGATATTCGACTGGGAGAATATCCGTCATTTCCATTTTAAAAATGATATAATCGAGATCCCATTCATTGCAATGGATCGCGATTATAAAATTGCGATTATAAAAGCGAAAATCGAATATTCGAGCTCAACACTAGCGTACTTCTTAAGGCCCCCATACACGGGTCAGATTCCCATCTGATTCCGGTACGATCGATTCCGGGCGCGTGCACACGAAACGATCGTGCCGGAATCGCGTGCAGCCCACCTTGTCCGATCGATTGCGTCCGATTGATCAGGGGCCCAGAATTGGATCGGACAGAGAACCAACATGTTGGTTCTGTCAGATTGATTCAGGGCCGATCGTGCACGTTGGTGGTGGCCCTCAGATTGATCCCATCCTGGTGAGGCCATGGCCGATCGACTGATGGTGAGGCGTCCGACCGATCGGATACTCTTAATTGGCCAATTGATCTGAGCTCCGATTCCCGCTGAGATCACCGGAATCGATCGGATGGGTGATCGATCGGCCATGGAATCGGAACGTGTATGGCTAGCTTTATAGTATATAGTTGTCATGTGTTTGGCTAATGTGATATACAGTCAAGTCCATAATTATTCATACTCCTGGCAAATTTTTTATTTACATTTGAGCAAAAAGTGTCATGTACATTATTATGCATACCCTTCACAAACTGTCACAGTCTCTGGGAAAATCTAAAGTTCTATACCATTCCAAAAAGTCCAAGCTGTTCTAAAGCATCATAATAACCCTGATTAATTTGGAACAGCTGTTTTAATCAAATCAACAGGTGAAAAACAGCAGCTCTCTGTTGTTGGTTTTTGGGCAGTTATGGCTAAGACAAAGGAGCTCAGTGCGGATTGTGGCTGCTCAAACGGCTGCAAGGCCATGTCTAAATGTCTAAAGACCCAGTGGCTACTAAAAGTATTATTAAAAAATACAAGATGTTCTGCACTGTGGAAAATCTCAGAGGACGTGGTCAGAAGACAAAAGTGACACCTGTGCTGGACAGGAAGATAGTAAAGCTAGCCATACACGTGTCGGATTCCATGTCCAATCGATTCATCATCCGATCGATTCCGGCGATTCTGCCGGGAATTGCAGGTGTGATCAATCGGCCAATTAAGAGTATGCATCGCAGCATACCACCTTGTCCGAGGGGATTCCGGCACGATTCCACCTCCGATTCCACCTCACAAATGGCAACTCCCCCTGATTCGGGCAGAATCGGATACAACAGTTTGGTTCTCCTTCGGATCCGATTCTGAGCCCCTGAACGCATCGGAAACCTGACAATCGGACCAAGGCCTGGCTGCATGCCGATTCCGGACACGATCGTTTCGCGTGCAACCGCACCGAATCATCCTGCCGGCAATCCGGTGCGACAATCCGACACGTGCTATGGGGGCCTTAAAGACACAGCCAACACAGATCGATTACCATGCGCCGCTCCGATCACCTATCCGATCATTCCACGCCGATTACTGGCGGAATACGCAGGTGACCTCGATCGCCAATTAAAGAATCCGATACGCTGCATAACACCCCCTTGTCCAACGGATTCCCGGGACGATTCCCGTGTCCGATCCATCTCCCGACTCCACCATCACAATGCAAACCTCAACTCCCCCCCCACTGCATGTGTGCAGAATCGGATACAAAAAGACCAACATGTTGGTTCTCTGTCCGGCATCCGCATTCTGAGCCCCCTGCCAATCCAATCGACGTGATCCCCACGATCGGACAAGGGGGCTGCACAAGTGGGTGGGTCCCGTCTTCTCCTGGCCTGGCCTTCAAGCAAGTAAACCCCATAAAACAACACACAGTCCCATTCCCCTCTCAAAGGCCCCCATACAACGTGTCGGAACCTCGCACCCAGGATTCCGGCACGATCGATTCCGGGACCGTGCACGCGAAACAACGATCGTGCCCGGAATCGCATGCAAAGACCCACCTTGTCCCATCAGATCAGGTCCCCGACTCGTTCAGGGCTCAGAATCGATCCGACAGGAGAACCAACATGTTAGGTACTTACCTCATCACGACTTCTGCCACCGGATCAGGGGACCCTGCCATTTTGAGGGAAATGGAGGTGAATCGGACCCCACAATAATCGTGCCGAATCCGACTACGGACCACGGTGTTAATCGCTGCGCATGATACTCCTAAATTGCCAATTGAATCACACACTCGACTTCCCGGCAGAATCGCCGGAATCGACGTGATGATGAATCGGTTGGACATGGAATCCGACACGTGTATGGCTAGCTTAAGACAGATGACAGCAACACAAGTCTATAGAGGTTTACTGGTCAGACTGGTCCAACAGAGATGGGACCACCTATTGCAAATCAACCAGGAGGAGTGCAGACTGGATTTTGGTAAGAATAATATCGCGGAATGGAAAGGGGGGTCAGTATAGGAAGGTGTGAAGGATAACTGCACGTATGTGCACTTATATTTTAAACAGAAATCACCTTCACATATGTGGGATGCCAATGAATTTCAGAGTCATTTATCAGAAACTGGTCACGGCCGTCCAGTTCATAAAAGTTCCCGACTTGTTTCTCTATAATAGTCTGATTGAAAATAAAGTAATTCAACAAGTCAAATCTTGCAGGAGAACTTCCATTCTCATTGAAGGAAATTAAATCCCCTCCAGGAGTTGTAAAGTGAACTTCTTTTATGAATCGAATGATCTAGAAGAGAGGAAAAGTTAAAACGGACAAGACAAATACTTTATGGGGAAATATTTGCTTTACAATGAATTATCTTCGTGCGTGTTTTAGATCAGTTGTGGCCACATGTGAGGCCTTCGGCATGACTAAAGGGCCACACATAACATTCTGAATGTATACTGACTTATAAAAGCATTTTATAATAAAAGAGAACCCCCCACCCACAAGTCTTTGCCCGGGATATTCTTGGAGCAGAAGGAGTAGGAGAGGCAAGGGACTTGCTTAGAGGCCGCCAGGCCATTGACCCTGAGCGAGTTACTTGCATCTCCTTCTCTTCACTCTCTTTAGAAGATCCTAGGCCAGGACATGTCAGGCGAGTTCCTATGCCCTATGCATTAACAGTAAGGTTTTGGGGACTGAAAGTAGAGGACATAGAAGGGCTGCTGAAGAATGGCCAAATGGCCGCATGTGGCCCCGGGCCGCAGGTTGGGCACCTAGGTTTAAGTACATGTACTCCAACTAGTGGAGATTTCCCCAGGGTTGCTATTGTATAACTAGCCAGTCCCTATCAAGAAAAGCTATTGGTAGAGCTGCTTTAGATAGTGTTGAGCTCGAATTTTCAAATTGCGAATACATTGGACAAATATCGGCTATTCAAGAATTTGAGAATATGGTATTTCGAATATTCGTGATGTTATGCATTGGGAAGCTTATGGCCATGCATTGCGATCATATAAGTGCAATGTGAAAATAAATACCACATGTGACAATTCCAGTCAAAATGTTTTACCTCCCATGGCTTGATGACGCCATTACTGGACAATGACTCAGGCTGCGTTAGCCGTTTATGTAAATGAAGGTTATGTAAAGCATAAGCCACGGAGTACACTGCGGAGTAGACACTAAACGTGTAGCGGAAATTGTTCACACCGTACTGGGAGGAATTGTCTATCATGAAAGATGGCGACTCCAGGCATTGTGCTGAACCATCAAAATCCATCATACTGCACAACACATCATTCACAGATTTAAATATTTCCATGTGTGGATATTTCCTGGGACCGGCACTGAGTAGATAATCCTTGAAGTCTGGAATATTATTTTTGTTCAGAGAAATTTGTAATGAGCCATTAAAGATTTCTATGGTTGACAGTTTGGTCACAAGTGCTGTGGGTATGACATATATGCGCCGTAAAATAAACTTTATTAGATGTTTCAGTTTCTCCATCACTTCACTGTTTCCAAGATATAAAATCACATTACAATTCATTTTTCGAATCTCCCATAACACCCTTATGTTTTCCTCACCATAAGAAGAGCCAATTAATGTTTTTGTGAAGGTGACGCAGATCCCGTTCTGTATGATCACATTGGAGAGCTCCATGCCGAGTCTCTGGCTGGTCTCATCATCTGTCATCAGAATCCCCACCCAGGTCCAGGCAAAATGTTTCAGCAGGAGGACAATGGCTCTGTGCTGGGACCTCTCATCAGGAACCGTGCGGAAGAAGGAGGGGAAGAGACGTCTATCATTAAATATTGGATCCATGGCTCCGTAACTGATCTGAGGAGGACAAGCAAATAGTTATTTGTAATTTGATCCCAATTAGATCCCAAGAAATAACTAGTAATGTTATACAATAACAGGCTGAAGATTTGCCCTCTAATGTACTCTGTAATTCTGTACATCCGCTCTCCACATCTAAATAATTGACATAACACTGTCTGGATTTCCCCCCTCTCAAAACATTCCTCTGTATGTGATGGTCTTTGGAAAAATTCATACAGATGTCCAGAAAATCCAGATTCAGGATTTAGTTTTGTTGGCAATGGGGAAAATTCAACACTACATGGCTCATCCATCTGAACGCATCTACCAGGACTGAAACTGGTAACCTTGAGTCTAGGTCCTCGTCCCGCATCCTGAGGTTCCCCTCAATGCTCCTCTCCATCTTCCTCCTCTGGCACGGGTACGTGATGAGGTCACAGGCAGGAAGGAAGCTCTTTTATCTGTGGATACAGTTTTTTGTATCCAATCCAATGAAAAATAAAGGAAACCACTTACAAAGTAAATACAATTACCATAACACGCCCCTTTAAATTAATTCTCATAACCAACCCGGGGCTCCGGGTCACTTGACATGCCCATTACTTCTCAATTCTTTTATTCAAGGTGGAAAATGTGGACTTTAGAAGAACTTATACCAAGTCTCATATCCAGAGAAAGTCCAACACATCATGAATTTTGGGGTGTCTGGGATCACCAGGTCTGTTGTTAAACAAGAATATAAATTTTGCCCAGATCTATTCAGAGGTTTGTTTTGGTCGGTGGTGGATTGGTAAGGCCTGCACTTAGCCTGTGTCTAACAGCTTCCAAGCCTTGAGATGAAGGCTTGAAGGAGCATAAAGAGTAGAGTTCCCCCCCTGAGATACCAGGTCTCTTGTCTTTGTGAGCTAGGGAGGAGGGTAGTTGTAGAAGTAATGGATACCATGGTCTCCACAGCCTGTAGGGAATGATTGAAACATCCAAGCATGTCATCTCCCACAGATCATGAAGAAACTTGGTAATCAGAGCAGTAGGAGGGATATCGCTTGTTCATGTCCATGTCACTGACAATGTGTCTATTATCACAGCCTCCATGTATGAGAATATAGAAAAGAAGCTCTTATACTTCTGGCAAAGTGGTCAACCTGTGAATGAAATGCCTGTTTGTCCACTTGCTGGAATACCTCCTTATGTAACTTCCATATCTGTGTTGGATAAAAAATTGTAAAAGAAAAAAAAATTACTACACATGTGTAACAACGCTGGCACATGGAAGGTCTACTCCAGTAATGCTGACCAGAATTCTGGAATGGCTTCCTGTTGCCGTAATTCAACTGGACAGTAAAGCCCAGGCATGACTGGGGAGAGATGCTGAGGCGGCAGGAGAAAAGATGCTGCCAGACAGAGGACATACTGTTCCCAGCCAGACCCCAGCCAAACCCTCTGGATGCCAAGGTTTATTACGGGCTTCTCTAGCTCGTCAACCAGCAGTGGGATTCCCAAGAAAGCCTAGCCAGGCCAGGGGGGTTTAAATTTATAGGTACAGTATGCGGTCCTATTGGGTTAGAGGGGAGGAACTACCCACTGGTATACTGACATGAAGCTGTCAAAAAATCTAATCTATGAGGAAAATCTCCCAACAGGGAAAGAGGATCCATGCAAAAAAAAAATGCAAAAGAACCAAACTCTCAAAAGACGCAGCTCCACAAAAGAAAAATACGGTACCTTGGCGCACACTGTCATGCATCACTGTCCGCTAGTGGTACTATTTTTTAGAGACTGATGTCACCCCCCCCCCCCCGGCGTTCCTGATGGCCCTATCTCGTCCAGCACTGTCCTGTTAGTCTTGCACTGGACAAGATGATGCCGTCCGGCAGAGATCGGAGCCCCGGCAGTGCAAACTTACCGATGGCTCTGCACTGTTCCGATGGCTCTGTGATGATGTCACATTGGGGCGGTGGTGGGAGATTCAAAAGTAAAACATACAAAACCAGTTTTCTATGGATCAAACAGTTTTCAGTGTAATTCCCCAGATGTGACCCTTTGAAGTTAACCCTCTCTCACCTGGTGTGATGTCATCAGGTCCATCACACCGGAGAGGAGAGGGTGGGAAAAGGAAATTATACTGGATAAAGTGATAAGTCTATCTAATACAATTCAAAGTAAAAATAGAACACAAAACACATTCCAATGCAATTACATTTTTATTATAAACAAAATATAAATACATACAGTTTTGAAATCTATCATAAAAAATTTTTTTTTATCATTCAAATTATTCCTTTTATTAATTTTCTTTTAAATAAATTAGTTTTTTACACAATTGTGTGTTTCAAACATTATTATATTCAGGATGTCTAATAGACCCCTGTACGGACATATTTGGGGAGTTGCAGGCCTACAACATAAAAAAATTCCTTTTGAGTAGAGATGGTCAAATTATTTTCAGAAATTCGACTATTTTGAGTTAATTGCAAAGCCCCTGAACATGGTATCATCACCAAACTTGCTGCAGATGTAGAGAAGGGTTGGGGGAACATTTGAATGAAAAAAGTATGTCTCTAACACAAATAGTTTTTGCACAAATTAAGTTCAAAGTCAAGTCAAAATGTCGAAAATTCTGAAAATCCGGCAATTCGACTTTAATTTTGAACTTCATTTATTCAAAAACTATTCAGGGGCTTTGCAATCAGCTCTGAAAGTTAGCAAGTCGAAAAATTCGACCATCTCTAC
>CM070035.1:4482559-4494374 GCA_036250615.1 Ptychadena robeensis
TTGGACAAACTTACAAAATCAGTGAGGGGTCAAATAATTATTTCCTCCACTGTACCTACTTTGGACTAGGGGTTTGGATGCTCACCCCGGCTACTTTGTGAATCATTGGTTTGGAAGCACTGCTGCTCATCGTTAGAGCATTAAGCTCTATCCTATACTTTGATATACTTATACATGAGCTACAGCCACTAGCGTGGAACCAGTAAGAGCGGCGCGACCAACGCTCCCCGGCAAGGACGTGTAAGGGGGGCCCCTTGCCCCTCTGTCCCCGGGCCGCCTCTTCCTGCCGCGGAGTGCCGCCCTCCCTGCTCCGGGGTCCTTCACCTGCTTTCCCCTCCCCCTCTCCTCCCTTCGCCCCCATGTGCCTGGCCTAACAGGCAGGCCCCAGCCTGTAGAACCACCTTTTCAAAAAATCCTCCTGAAGATGCGGTGCAAGTCCGCGAAACGCGTTGAGGTTTAAGGTCACCATACAGGTTCATGTGTGAAATATTGTAAAATGTATACTTATCACTGAACAATTGTGGACAGGATTCACGATTTCACCGAATGTATTGGATCCTCTCCATATTATGTGGAGTTTGTTTTCTTAATTAAAATCATATCTTCATTTGATGAATTTTCCTTTTTGGACTTGAATCATTCATATACGCTTTGACCTTATGTAAAATATCCCTGGTAGTTTGCCGGATTTATTCCTGACAAACAGGTGCTTGGGTAACTCCAACCTCTCCCCTAAGATTTATTTGATTGGGAAATTGGTCATTCAACATTATAACGGTGCTCGACACACACTCCATGATAAAAAAGATAACAGTCCCTGTCACGCGCCGCCTATTACACATCACCGCCATCATTAGTAATGCCAGCAATGCATGAAATTGGCGCACCTATGACGAGCCATTTCAAGCTCTTGGTCTAGCCCCTTTATTAAATTTAACCTCCCTAGCAGTTGAGACGAACCCACTTTGTTCTGCGTTTGGATTCGCCCCAACTGCTAGGTCAGCGGGCATGGGGTGCACCTGATACACCCATGGAAATTGTCTAAATGGCTGCAGCATTTCTGGGGTTTCAGCACCGCCCTAATCGCTGCCATAGACCTTCATGTTAATGGAGGGGCATCGGCTTTCCAGCCCACAGAGCCGGCATGATTAAAGACGCCTGCTGTGTGAACACTGACGGTAGAGAGGGAATTGCAGGTAGTGTATTTTATGCCGCGATTGCCCCTACTGCCCGTACCCATACAGGCGGAGCTCTGGGGAGCTTAAGAAGCCAATGTGGCACACAAGTCAAAAAGTTTGCCCACCCCTGATATAGAATGAATCATTTCAGCATTGCGGAACTCGCCATTCTTTAATCCTTATATCCTGGTCATAAAAAAGCCGAGATGAACAGTAATCACTGAAAGTTGTGACACTATGAGTGATGTGATAATGTTGTGAAAATTGTTATTAGAAAACACTTTACGTACATTGACTTTGAGCATGGGCTTTGGATCAATGATACATTCATATTTCGGGATGGAGGAGTTCCAGAGACGTTGACTTGCGAGATCCATACGTATGTCAGGAGATTTCAAGCTGCAGAAGAATATAAGAAAGTTATGTTTTGTTAAAACTATTAATGTTGTATGGAAATGACTTTGCTAACAAGGGTCACTCTATTAAAAAAGTAACAGTCCCTCCTAAAATCTTCACAGACTACATAATGGTTTGTATGTACACACACTGTACATTGTGGACCTAAATAATGAACCTGATTTCAGATGAAAAATATCAAGTTCACCATGCCCACATAATCTCCATTATCCAGTACCAACAAAGGAACCCTCTACGCATCCCTTATAGAGAACCCACTACTGGAGATGCCTAATAAGATGCCAAATTATACTTGCAGACTAAAGTTAAGCTGGGCATAGATGGGCCGATTCCTGCCCGAGTCGACAGCAGATCGGCCGCCATGCACGTTCCCGCAATCGGCGGTCGGGTTGGCAGGAAATGTGCCCCCTCGTCATATTGACCAAGAATCTGCCTGTGATCCGACATGACGGTAAATTAAGATACCATCCCATTAGTTTGGATGGAGACACAAAGGGCACCCGGCCAATTCGCGGCACTAGTGACAGTGTGATATGACGTCATCATGCCCGCTAGGTAGGCTTGGCAGTCGACGGGAAAACGGCCCGTCTATGCCAAGCTTTAGCCATACAAGTGTCAGCTTTGGTCAATTAATGTCCTTTTGCCATTTAAATATTGATCAATCGTACTACCACACACAGGGGCATAGCTAGAAATCACTGGGCCCCATAGCAAATTGTTTCTATGCCCCCCCCCCCCCCAACCGGCCACTGCAATCCCTGCCATTCAGAGAAAAACCCTTAATTCTCAATCACTATACTGTTGGTTAAAGCAGAAAATCATAATAAATGCAAATATAAAATGAAACAAGCTCTACTATGGAAGCTATAGGGATTCCTATGCCACTGACCACACATTGTAATGGATTTGTTTAAGATCGTACTATGGAGCGCATGGGGATTAAAATTGCTTGCATTACGATACACACGTAACAAACGTACTATGCATGCGCTCCATAGCATGATCGTAAATCTATTGAAATACCTAGAAAAGCCATCTTGTACGATCTGCATAAATTTACCAACATGTCAAACAGTTTTTCAATCAATTACAATCCAGATGGAAAGGAATCGATTTTCGTTTGATCAACTTGATTGCTTTACGCCGATCGAACAGAAACATTGAACGATGTATGGCCATCTTAAAACTCAGCCAATCATGCACAAAGCTGCAGAGTTTTAAGTTGTCCATGTGCCTGAAGATAGCCGTTTCGAGTGCTAACGTCAAAGGATTGAATGGGAATCAGGCACCTAAAGTGGTGCTCCTTAAATCCTGTAGGTGTAACCTTTAGTGGCTAAGCTTCAGTTTGCATGTAATTGTCATCTAAATGTCAGAATTCAACATCACCCATTTCCTAGTCTTAACACAGCACTGGCTACCCAGTCACAATACATAACCAGCAACGTAATCCCAACACAACATCCAGCAACCTTTCCTAACACACAGCCCTCTACCAAGTGCCAACACCCAAACCCAATCACAATGTCCACTAACCAATCCCAACGTAACATCCACTACCACGTGCCAACACAACCCCCACCAACCTCTCCTTACACAACACAAACATCCACAACGAAGTGCCAACACGACACACACCAACCTGTTCCAACATGACACCCACTATCCAGTCACAATACCCACCAATCAGTCCCAGCACCATAGCAAGAACACACAAAGTCAGTAAGAACACAAGTCAGTAAGAACACAAGTCAGTAAGAACACAAGTCAGTGAGCTAAAGCAGACATTTCTGAAGCTCTATAACCAAGCCTGAGATATCTTCTTTGTGGTAACCAGAGTGGCTCAGATGTGGGAACATCAGAGAAATGTAGATGATATGAGATGGAGTTGATGTGAGATGTGTGATAGAGGTGATGTGAGATGTGTGATGGAGTTGATATGTGATGTGTGATAGGAGGTGATGTGAGTTGGAGGTGATGTGAGATGGAGGTGATATGTGATGAGAGATGGAGGTGATATGTCATGTGAGATGATGTGCGATGGAGATGATGTGAGATGTAGGTGATGTGTGATGGAGGTGATGTGAGATGGAGTTGATGTGAGATATGTGATGGAGTTGATGTGTGATATGTGATGGAGGGGATGTGATGGGGATGGTGTAGTTGTGGATGTGGTGGTCACTTACCTGTCTGGATCTCCTGCCTGTCTCCTGCTGTACGATGACATCGCTCCTCTTCCTCTCACTCTAGCAATGCTCCGATGTCTCCTTTTATCATCTGCTCACCGCAGTGAAAGTTTATTTCTGAAGATCAGTGATAAAAATTAGCTTAGCTTCAGATATTGATATAACAATAATTATTTTGGTCTGGAAATGTTATTTTTATTTTATCTATCTGGATAAGAATGCTGAAGGTTGGTTGGTTTTTTCAGTAAATCAACATTTATTAATATTTTATAGAAATACTCCAGTCAAAATTTTACATAAAACAGGTTCATAGAACCAACCTACCTTCTGATATGGGTCCTGTTTTTATAAATTCTTAATTGTATGTAGATAAGTGCCTAATGTTATCCAGCAGAGAAGGAGAAATGGTGCTTGGGAATTTGGTGGGATGTTAGGGAGAGCAGGACAGATTGTTCTGGAAGGTCTGTGGCAGGTAGAGGTGTAATGAAATGAGGTGGGTGTGTTTGTAGCTTTAAAAGAAATGGACTTTGTTCTAAATACTGCCTGTATCACCTTCACTTAATCCTCACCTCCATCTACTACCTTGGCGGTTTTGCCCTCCATGCACAATCTCTGCCTTTGTCCTGGATCTACATTCACCTGGTTCACCTACTTGATTTTCTATCCTCTGCCGTAGTAGGAGCTCAAATTTGTTGTGAATTGAGCAGCGGTGTATAGAGAGTGGTCGTTGGGGTTTAGCATCAGAGAGGCACAAGGCATCAAACGATGAGGGGGTAGGAAGGAAGGATCCTTCGGTGTAGAAAAGTTTAACAAGTCTACAAATGTCCCCAGAAAAGCACAGCACCTTGTTAAGAAGGTGTAGAAAATTTACCAACAACGGTAGCTTTGGCCCACTTGAATGGAGGCGCAATTCAGCAACTTACTTTTTGTAAACACTGTAGGTGGCCAAAAAAATATCAGAATTTATTCCAGTCAATTTGCAACTGTCACAATAATTTTGTGGACAGCACACAATTTTTTAGGATGTCTCACTGTGTCAACAGGCCCCAAGAAAAACAGGAACTTGTCATGCATAAATGTAGGCTGAATTGAACTACATACATTTTTTTAACAATGGAGATGTCAAGAAAAATATACTTTTTTACAGTCAATGTGCAACTGTCAGAATTTTGGTGCAGAAAATGTAAAGTTGTCTAGAAATGTTTCCAGATATTTAGAGGACCTTGTATGAAAGTGTAAAACATTTTAACAAGTCTACAAATGTCCCCAGAAAAGCACAGGACCTTGTTAGGAAGGTGTAGAAAATTTAAAGTGGTCTGGAAATGTCCCCACATATGTAAAGGACCTTGTATGAAGGGGTAGAAAATTTTAACTGGTCTACAAATGTCCGCCCAAAAAAGTGGACCAAGTATACTAGCTCTATGAATATAAGTGGCTTAGAGATGTCCTCTAAAAACAAAGTAGACCTAGTATACTGGCCCTATGAATATAAATGTAACGATCTGCTGTTAGGCTCAGAGTCCAGTAGTAACAGTAATGGCAGGATCAACAGGTAGCGAGAGGCAGCAAGCAGGAGCGTGGTCAAAACAAGCGTAGGTTCAAAGCCGATGGTGTCGAGTCCCAAAGGAGCAAGATAAAGAGTAGTGGGGTTGTCAAAGCAAGGGTCGGTACACGAAGATGATAAAGGCACGAGCAGGGATAAACAGGACGCAAGACACTGGCTGGAAACACAATAATCTGGCATTGAATCCCAGTTGGGACCTGGCTTTTATAGGAAGTCCATGGGAGGGGCCAAGGGTTCAGGGTTCACGAGAACTAGGTAACAAGTGTCTAAGTACAAGGTATCCGACAAGGCACTGAAGCAAAGATTCCGGTGGTTCCGGGGATAGAGCTGCAGCCAGACACCAGAGTGTCCCTGGGTTCGGATCCTGACAATAAATGGTTTAGAGATGTCACCCAAAACCAAAATGGACCTAGTATACTGGCCATATGAATATAAGTGGTTTAGAGACCAGAGACACGAGCATGGCAACACGTGTGCTTGGCCAAGCATCGCCAAGTCACGAGCATGGCAATGCTCGAGCTGAACACGTATTCGTCACTAGTTTGGTGGCATTGAAGGCCAAGATGACGGTGACGGTTGTGGCCAAAACTGAAACAGCAATTGTGAAAATGTTTCCAAAAAGGATGTGTCTGAGGAGATCTGGGTGGGATGTCCGATGAACAGTAGAGGACATAGACATGCACCCCATCCACCTCTTCGGCGAAGAACCCAAGACATTAGGCGAGGTCACAGGGCTCACCCCTCAATATCTCTAAATGCAATTAACAGGTCAAGGATAGTTGAAATTACAGCGTCCATAACCCTAACAAGCCATTCAAAGCTCAGTGTATACTGGGAATACTTTCTAATATTGTCGTGCCTTTTGGGCCCAATGCATTTCACAACATTTTTGCTGAATTTGTTGACAACTTGTTATTGAGGTGGCTATCCAAAGTAAAAGTCCACAGTCTTTCTTCCCGGTACATAAACCAATCAAACTCTTTTCTTTTTTAATTTTATTATTTAGGCATGCAAACAGAATTGACCAGTTTAGGATCATGAATGGTCGCTTTGGATGTAATATTTTGCATTTAGAGCTTTTTTATCTTCTAAAGGGTGTGACAGACCAGTGGTCTGTCATGGTGTAAGTGGTCCATGTGTGGCAGTGAAGGGGTCTGCTGGTGTGTCCTGGAGGGAGTCCAGAGTAGTGTTGTGGAGTGACAGTAGGTTGCTGCCCAGTTTTGATATATTTTTGCTTACAGGGATCTGGGCTCTGGAGTGGGGATGGAAGGAACTGGGTGGGTCTTCCCACTCCACCAAGATACACCTGTTGGACCCTAACGAGAAGGCCGGGTGTGTCTCCACAAAAGGAGCTGGGACCAGTCAGTCAAGGCTTCCTGATGAAGTGGGGAGACACTGTGCTGCTGTATCAGCGGATACCAGGGGGCACACAGGGAGTGTGTAGCCCGGGCTGGGGAAGTCTAGGTGCCAGGCTGTGATAGCTTTTCCCTGAGCTAAAGGGAAGAGCCTGTGTTAGACCTTGTGCAAGCCAGGAGGCTTGGCATTTCCAAAGACATTTGTGTTGTAGATTAACCCCTGCGAGGGCCATTTCTGTTTACTTATTAAATAAACATGGGCATGAGCCCTTAAGAGAACCTGTTGTATGGTTTGCCCTGATTGCGAGTACACCTTTGAGGCTGATTCCCCACAAGGGTAATGCTGCAAATAATCTGAAGAACATAACTGAACTTGTTTATGATGGTATATGTATGTTCGCTTGTTAATACACTACCATCATACCTCAAAGATACAATTGACCATATATCGAATTGATATCAAAGCCCTCTACAGTAGTATACCACACAATAAGGGTCTTTAAACCATAGAATGATTTTTGAACGAAAAAGACAGAACTTCCTATTCTCTTAATCAGTTTATTCTCCAACAAGTACTGACACACACAATTTTTATTTTTCTCAATCCCACTACCTCCAGGTGCAGGGTGTCGCGATGGGGACCTGCTGTGCACCCTTATACGCGAACCTGTACCTGGGGGGTGAAAAATTTGTTTGCTGATGAGAATATGTCAGAATATCTGAATCAAATTATGTTTTGGTGCCGTTATGTTGACGACATATGGATTAATCATATGGACTGGCACGTTGCTGCGGGGCCTCCATGCAAAGCATCGTCGATGTGATGGAAGGAATGTGTGATGTCATCATGCTGCTGCAGGGAACCTCGAATTGGACCATATTGGAGCTGTGTGTTCCCAGCTTAAGAGTCCCTCTGGCTTTTTATCCCCCTTTATCTTGGTAGTCATCAATAGACTAGTCTTTACAACATTTGTATTACCAATGGACCATATCATTTGTCCTTTAACCAATCCCTAGCATCAGTAAACTTCTTCACACTGAGGCTGCCACTTATCCGTTTGACATTTTAGTCCCTGACCTAATTGTTATTTGACATTATTCTTAGGAATAGTTTGTCTTCGGTAATCTATCTTTTATACACCCAGGTGAAGCCTGCTATGTTGGGGAGAAACATGTTGGACAACTATCAGTGAACATCTATGTGCTTAAAGATCAGTAGGAAAGTTCTCTTATATTCCGCTATGTCCAATCATGTCAATTTATAAATTATAATATTTTAAAGATGTTTTCTTATAAAATATAACACAGTGATATGCTTTTATTATAAGTTATCAATAAAGTTATGATATTTTAACAACTTTTTTAAATCAGCGCCTTAAAAACCCAACAATTCAATGTGGGATGGTATGGGACTACCCATTTTCAAGGAGATCCCCACGTTTCCACATTAATAGTTTTTTTTTCTATGATGGTATATTTAGTAAATGTGTTATTTGCCTCAAATTAGACGTTTTGCAGGAAGTGGACAATAAGCCAAGAATAAGCTGAACCCATAAAATGTCCAATGGGTGTATTGTGGTTACTTATACATAAACATGAGTCTTATAATTACTATTTATCTACTTTTATTTTCTGTCCATTGATAATGCAGATTTTACATTGAGCTCCGGTTTGATCAGGATGATGTAACATTTGGGGATGAAGATGCAGCCCAGGAGTCCAGCACTGGAGGACAAGATGGCAAAGACCTCCACAGCCACCATGTACTTCCCTTTGGTGCTGAGGTAGGCCGGGATAAAGGAGATCCAAACACTGCAGAAGACCAGCATGCAGAATGTGATGTACTGAGCTTCATTGAACATGTCTGGAAGTTTCCTGGCTAAAAATGCCATAATAAAGCTGAACCCAGCCAGACCTCCTATGTAACCAATCATTACATAGAAAGCATTGACAGATCCCTCATTACATTGTAATATCATCTTCCCCACATCTACCTGGGTGTTATATTCTATGAATGGTGGAGAAAGGGTTAGCCAGGTGGTACAGAGCACAACCTGTCCAAGAGAGCAGATAATCAGAACAGATGTTGGGAAATGTTTTCCCAGGAGCCTCTTCATACTCATGTCTGGTTTGGTGGCTCTAAAGGCCAAGATGACGGTGACTGTTTTGGCCAAAACTGAAGAAACAGCAATTGTGAAAATGTTTCCAAAAACTACTTGTCTGAGGAGACAGGAGATTCTGGTGGGATGTCCGATGAACAGCAGAGGACATAGACATGAGAAGATCAGTGAGAGGAGGAGGATGAAGCTGAGGGTCTGGTTATTGGCTTTTACAATTGCAGTTTCCTTGTACTTGATGAATACAACCAGCACTACAATTGGTGCAATGCAGAGTAACAGAGAGATAACAACCAGAGATAGTCCAAGTGATTCCATATAAGACAGATACTCAGTTGTCCTTGGAATACAAGTGTCTCTTCTGTCGTTGGACCAGTGGTCTTCTGGACATCGCAAACAATTTTCTGTATCTGCGAACACAAGGAAGGAATATATTTTAAGCATATTTAAAAAATTAAAAGGAACAAATATTCTTCTGGTAATCGTGTAGCTGGTTGTAATTTTGTATAGAGTGGTGATGGATGCCAACACTTGCAATTCAGGACAAAATTGCACCAAATAGGTTAAAAAAAATACTCTTAAAAAGCACCACAGGCAAATAAAAATAGGATATGGGTTTTAGATCTTTTAGTATAAGGGCCACAAAAACAATTTTATTGATAAATCCACACACTGTAATATTTCGTTGGACCGCCTTCAGCTTTGATAACGGCGTGCATTTGCTGTGGCATTGTTCCGATAAGCTATTGCAATGTCACAAGATTTATTGCCATCCAGTGTAGCATTCATTTTCCTTCATTTTGCATAGATGATGGTAGAGTCTGACCGCTAGAGATGGTTGAATTGTTTGACTTTGACTTACTTTGTGAGCTGATTGCAAAGCTTCTGAAAATGGTATCATCACCAAACTTGCTGGAGATGTAGAGAATGGTTGTGGGAACATTTGGAAAAAAAAGTTTTGCTCTAGCATGCGTAGTTTGTGCATAAATTAAGTTAAAAAACAAAGTCAAAATTCAGATTTTCTTGTTGAATACCCCCAACCCTTCTACACATCTCCAGCAAGTTTGGTGATGATGCCATGTTCAGGGGCTTTGCAATTAACTCAAAATCGTCAAAATAGTAGAATTTTTGACAAAAAATTCAACCATCTCTACTGACTGCTGCACAAAGCTTTCTCCAGCACATATCCCACAGACTCTCAATGGGGTTAAGGTCTGGACTCTGCTTGTTTCCAAATGTGTTTTTCAGATTGGTCTTTAATCCATCCATTTTCTATATTACATAAGTTCCTACCATTTCATACAAGATTTTACACTTTAACACCATGTAATTCAGTGAAATAGTCCATCAAATAATACCACTGACCAGTCTGGTTGGAGATCTCCCCCTCCGCACAGGGCACACAGTCATAGCAGCACCTCGGCCGTCCTTCTTGTGGGACTTTCCTGTACCCGGGGCGGCAGCTCTCAGTGCACACCGAGCGAGCCTGATGTGAAGAATAAAGGGTATGACTGGACATAAATGGAAATGTAAAAACATATGCAATAGATATATAAAAAAGCCTGGGCCGGGCAACAGATTGAATGCAAAAGAAAAATCTAAAACTTGTCCACAAGTAAGACCCAACCATTGTTTGATCCATGTGTTTGATCTGTTGTCTCAGGTGCGCGCCGGCTGACGTGATAGCAGAGGGCCATTTTAACCCCGATCTACATCGGGAAAGGATCTCTGTCCGGCACCAGAAGGGAATACCAGCACTACCCTAACTCCTACCTGCACCTAGTAAGTGATGATTTATTACTATCTACCGCTTAGAACCCTACCGCTAGATCCGATGTTATGCCACTTCCCTTCCATATCCAAGTACGGATCTTCATGGATCCTTGAACCTACTTAAACTGCCACCCGAATCTTAACCAGTTATAACTGTTAGTCTGTTCTTCCTGTCTTTCAAGATCATTCTGTAGCGGAGCGCTGGTGTGGCATAGGCCTCTCCGCTCGAGTTCCAAGGGGTACTGGGGGACCAGGTAACTAGCACAGGAAGCACAGCATATGTAGTACCCAAATCTATCCACGAACATCCATCACTCTTCCCAATAACTGGATGACAGGAGCAAAACTCACTATTAACCTTCCTAGCGCACTGCATAGGTACAGATTTCTGTACCAAAAGCGCACCATAGACTTTAATGGAATTTTTTTTTGTTATGTTGTAGGCCTGTAACTTACCAAAACCTGTCCGTACACGGGTCTAGTAGACATCCTGAATATAATAATGTTTGAAACACACAATTATGTAAAATCCAGGCGCACTGGTTAATGTGTTTGTTTTTAATAAAAGTTTAATTCAATTGGAAAGTGTGTTTTCTGTTTTATTTGACTTAGGCTGAGTCTACACTGAGGAAAACCGTGCGGTTTTCCCTCGCGTAGACCACTGCGAAAGCCACGCAGTGCAGCCGCCCCCTGTAATCCCCTATGGGGAATGACGCGCCAGTATATGCCTGCGGGTGGGGGCGGCAGTGGGTGCGGATTCACAACGCCCGCCCGGGCGTTGGGGATCCGGGGGCCTTCCGCTGCCGCACCGAGGACACGGTGCCAAAAAATAGGCATAGGATGCGCTATTGCCTGCACATCAATACCGCATCCTAAACAGCGCCCAAACCACAGGGGGGAAGGCACACACCGCTGTGCCCATAACGCCCGCGGTTGCAAGGGCGCTGTAGTGTAGACTCACACCAGGGGTGAGGGAGTTATATGCAAAGGGGGGGCATCAGTGGGACCGAATCCTTTATTCTGTGTTAACTTTTAAATTTCCTGCCACCCACCGATGTGACGTCATTGTGTCACACCGGAGGGGCAGAGGGATCACTGAGCAGCCGGGATTCCAGCAACCAGCAAGCAGCCGCCGCAGGCACACAACACAGTAGGTGAGCGCTGCGGGGCTCCGGGCTTTAGATGTAGATCGCCTTGAAAACAGGCAATTTACACCTAAAGCCCGGAG
>CM070035.1:4505043-4516067 GCA_036250615.1 Ptychadena robeensis
TAGTGATTGGAAGGTTTAGAAAGGTCCTCATATTACATGGTTTTGGTAGAACAAAATTTATGTGTACAGAAATTGTATGGAAAGATTGTAAGGTGTATGGGGGCCTTAAGAAAGGAGTCAAAGAGCCCGGAACACCTTGATTAAATAACTGTATCCAATACAATTCAATGTAAAACAAACCAAACATTTCCAATTGAATTACATTTTATTTTATCATAAACAAAATATAAATACATACAAAAGAAGTATTTAAGACATTTTATCATTAAAATGATTCCTTTTATTATTATTTTTTTAAATGTAATTTTTTTTTACATAATTGTGTGTTTCAAACATTATTATATTCAGGGTGTCTACTAGACCCTTGTAGGGATATATTTTAGGAAGTTACAGGCCTACAACATAAAACATTCCATTTAAATCTATGGTGTGGTTTTGGTTATCTATTAGAAATCTGGACCTCAGTAGAGCGCAAGGGAGGTTAAAGATCTCCTAAAGAATTTCTAAGCCAGTCATTTCATAGCACACGTACCTCTGCAAGTTAAGAACACCACTCTGCAATATATTAGCAGCATTACCTGAGGATATCCATAGAGTCCAGATATTCCAGCTATGGAGAGTGTGGAGGAGGAGTATAAATGTCCAATGAAAGCCACCACTCTGTCCTTCTGGTCACAGCTGTAGTTGGGGACGGCTTCCTCCACCCCGGATAATATACTCAACACACTCTGTACAGCTTTATGTTCTAACATACAGGAATCATATATCCTGTACCCCAGGGTGATATTAGGTAATATGTCCGATCTTTTATTTATTTCCTCTACTGCAAACATGAAGGCCAGGAGATGCCGGAGGTGATGGGGAGTGGGCCTGCAAACGGATATATAAAGAAATAAACTCTTTAAGCATACATAAAGAAAATATTATACAATTTACCGTGATTTAGAATCAGTCTATAAATGGAAAATGTAGTGTTTGAAAAATATTGGAGAATTATATCCCTCAATATCCTCTGCTGAATCTCCAGGTGTGAGGAATTAGCTCGGTAGCAGGGTGTGGGACTTCCTGGAACAGTCACCACACAGGACAGAGCAACACGAGGTTTGTAGGTGGCACAAAAGGTGCTGTTTATTCACAGCTACAGTCCATCAAAAACAGGTACAAAAACAACAAACAATATACAGCCACACAGGCTGTCTTAACCTCCCTAGCGCACTGCCCATACCGTGCTGTTTTTAACAATCACGGCAGTGTACACAGTACACTGCCTGCAATTCCCCCCCCCCCCCCCCCCCCCCCCCCCCCCGCCTCTCTCCACACAGCCGGCATCATTAATGATGTCAGCTGTGTGGGCTGGAAAGCCGGAGCTCCTCCATTAACATGGAGGGCTATGGCACCGCCCCCCCCCTCCGCCCTCGGTGACGCCGCGCAACCCCGGAAATGCTGCAGCTGGTAAGAGAATCGCCTTAGCTTTCCGGGGATATGCACAGGAGCTCAGCTCATCCAGAGTTTGTTCTTCACACAAACTCTGGACGAGCTGGGCTCGTCACAACCGCTAGGGAGGTTAAGCCTGCCATACACACACCGTAGGTCGGCGGCAAAACCGGTCGCCAATCGGGGGTGCCCACATGGGGCGATAGATCCCTGTCGCCCCACAGCTTGGCCGGCCAGAGAACAGATATTCCCGATGTTTTCTGGCCGATGCCATTAACTTCAATGAAGACCGGCGGCTTCATTGAAGGTAATGGCTGGCACACAAAGGGTGCCCGCCAATACTTCTAGCTCGGAATAGCAGCATTATGGCGCCATCACGCTGCTATTCCGGACTGATCTGAACAGGTCTGTCGGCACCTACTCGGTGGGTGTATGGTAGGCTTTACTGTGTCTGGAAACTCCTCAGACTGACACGTTCTGATTCCAGAGTGGAGCCTCTTCCTAGAGCAGGCAGGGTGGTTATCTCCCAGTCTAATGACCAAGCCAAGTCTCACCTGTGCATATCACTACCCCAGGTAGCTCGTCTCAGACTGCTCGTCCTCTGGTGGTCAAAACCTATACTGCTCTGTATAGTACTTCAACCTGGGACAGATGTATACCCCATTCTGAACACAGCCTGTGATCTTCTGGGGCTTCCTGTCACACAGGTCAACATGCCCTCTGTGGCCATATGGGAGTCTATCACCATTGTTACTGGACAGAAGGACAGAAGAGAGTCTTACCATTCACACACAGGGTACCCTGTCTCTCTCCTTCCTGGTCTGTCAAGTTCTGCTACATGGACAGGAGTGCACATAACTTTTTTAGTGAGCCACTCAGATGAGTACCAGGAGATGGTGTTTGGTACTCACTCCATATGTAGGGTGGTCTTCCTTCACTCACTGTCCTTTGTGGCAGTCTCCTGCTGCAGATGAACCTCCCTGTTCCTTATTGATCCTCCAAATAGCAATCTCCATCCACAGGTAACAGGGGGTGCGGCAAGATGTCCTGTCCCACCCCTGACACTTCCTGCCTGATCGCCCCCAGACAGTTAATGTGCGGCGCAGTTAAAGACTTCATGGATGGAGACGAAATTTTATAACCACGTCCACTCACCTCTATGGCTGTGATTGGTGACGATTGGCCACGCACGTCCTCTGACCGTCCATGGTCCAAAACGCGGTAAGCTGTGATTTAGATCGCGGGCCGCACCACGTCCCATTGCAGCAAAATCATGGCTGTGGAATTTACCACATTTAAATTAATGGCTGAGATAGGCCGTGATCACATCGCTGCTTTTAAAAAAAAATTTTAATCGCGTGTGATCGCGGCCGATCACTCTAGTGGAAACACAGCCTAAGGATTGTGAAACCCCCTATATGTACTGTGTATAATAAACTAATGGATCCTAATAAGAGTGAAGGTTTGTGAAAGTGTATGTTAAAAGCAATCATGTATAAGGGCCCTTTTTTCACTATATGCATTTTTTAAAGGCAGCATATATACAAAAATGCATATTACATCTGCATTTGCGTTTTTTAAAAATCAATTAAAAACAGATTCAGCAGGGCGTTTTAAAAAACACATGTGGATATGCTGCGTTTTTAAAAATCACTACATAAAAATGCAGTGTGAAAGGTAACATTGATTGTCTATGTAAATCCCCTGCTATAAAAAAAACAATAAAAAAGTGCACGTTTTTGAAGTGCAAGGTATATAGTATGAAAGGGCCCTAATGCTGTATGTGCCTGATTCCCAATGTAAGGATAGTGAAAGCCCCTATATGTATTGGGTAATTGGGTAATGAATCCTAATGGGAGGGGTAGAGATTTATGGACGCCTGCCGTTCAGAAAAGAAAGCTAACAGCTCCTCCCTCTCCTTTTGTGCTGTGACAGTGAGCAGAGAGGCTGCATGCTCACAGACAGCCTCATTGACCTGCCAGCCTCTTCTCACGGCCGGGGTCCCTAGATGATGTCACAGCTTCAGCCATGCAGCAGCGCTTGCTGCTTTCAGCTCATCGACTGTTGTGCGTCCTGAGCACACGCTGAAACTCCACATTCTACATGTTGTCCGGGCTGTGTGAGAAGCATTGGGCAATTATGGAATAACAGCTCCAACATGGTGGTCCCCTTAACAGTCAACTGCCACAATTCACAAGCAAGGAGTGGGCATTGATGTCAGACCTGTTTGAAATCTTAAAAAAACTTTTGATGACTCCACAAAGATGGTTAGTGGTGATAACGCTATCATCAGTGTAACCATCCCTTTGCTGTGTCTACTGAAACAATCACTGTTCACAATTCAGGGCGACACTTTGAATTTGGCAGAGGAGGAGATACAGGGTGATAGCGATACAACCCAAAGTTTGGCTTTAGAGCTCCACTTGGAACATGAAGAAGAGGAGGAGGAGCTTTTGGAGACCATTGCCTCTGGTACAGAGGCTAGTAGTACCCATTTAACTTTAAATCCCTCAGTCCAGTGTGGATGGGACGAGGAGGAGGAGATAAAGAGTCATCCAAATTACTTCAACATCTTTCGTGTTGGGACTCTGCCTCACATGGCTGATTTTATGTTAGGCTGCCTTTCCCGTAACCCTTGCGTTGTACGTATTTTAAATAATACAGATTACTGGGTGTTCACCCTGCGCGACCGGAAGGACGTCCCAGTGTTACAAGGAGGGAAACATTTTGAAAGATGGTGAAGAAATACAAAACGTGCCGTACAACTACTGGATCTCCAAGCTGGACATGTGATATGAACTTGCACTCTACGCCTTGGAGGTGCTGGCCTGCCCTGCTGCAAGCGTTTAATCTGAGCGTGTATTCAGTGCTGCTGGTGGCATTATAACAGATAAGCGTATCCGTTTGTGCCCTGTCAGGGCTGTGGGTTGACAGGTAAAAATGAACAAGACCTGGATTGCTCCTGATTTCTCCTCTCCACCCTCATAGAGCAAAGCTGCCAAATTGACTTGAAAGTATGTGGTTTACTCTTTTGTTCTCCTCCTCATCCTCCTGCTTCTCTTCCTCATCCAGAGTGTTAATATTCCACTGTAATTGCTTTTTAAAAGAGTCATGTCATGTGTAGGCCCTCAACGTAGATTTTTTACTATGGTGCACTGAAAATCATGCACTTGCATCTGATGTTTTACAGTGTCCGCTCATCCACAGACACAGCCTTGTAATGTTTAAGAGCGTTAGCTCACTGGCAGCCATGCAATGTTTGAGTGCGCTAGCTCACTGGCAGCCATGCCATCCATTCTTTGAGAGCGTTTGCTCACTGGCAGCCATACCATCCAATGTTTGAGAGTGTTGGATCACTGGCAGCCATGCCATCCATTCTTTAAGAGCGTCAGCTCAGCTCACTGGCACAATGGTACATAAATAAGGCGGTGGATGTGCATCGGGAAAAAGATGCAGAGAGGACACTTCCCATTCTGATGAATGAGGCAGTGTCAACTCGCTCAAGTTCTCAAAGTGGTGCGCCTGCGCAGCTGTTTTTAAAATGCAGAGAACGGCATTTTTATTGTCACCAGAAATGTGTCCATTGAAGATCAATGGACATGTCCATGTAAGAGGCCTGCCTGAACAGCATTGGGCATGGCTTTTCCGAGTCTTTGCTATGGCATTGGCGGAAATCAGCCATTAACCGCGGGCACACCGCCCACACATCGCAGGCAATCTGCGCTGGACCTATGGGCTATTTGTGGAAGGCAGATGTTTATACAACAGAATAAGATGTTATTATGGTGAGAATACTGACCATCTCAAATTATAAGTATGCCAAGCATACCCAGGTATAAGTGTAGCATGCCCAGGATACTCAATGCCTATTATTTTATCCACAAAAAGCTGAAAAAGAGTAAAAAAGGAAGGCAAGAAGTGGGAAAATAAAAAAGGATAGGTATTGAGTTTGAGGTCAATGCTCTGAATTCAGGGGAATCCATAAACAATATCCACGGAGTATCTACAAACTGCAAGTTACGGTGCTTTAAGTTGTCTGTTAAGCTATCTAGTATTTGAAGCCGCTTAAGCTCAAGAACCCATTCCATCATATGTGGGGTATCTATGGATAGTGATGGCCGAACATCGGCCTGGACTGTCCGTGAACGGGCGGGTCGGACTTTTAAAGAAGTCCACCGTCCGCCTGTTCGCGGACACATTCAAATTCCCCGCCTCTAGGCGGGGAATTTGAATCGGAAAAACCGGATGTGACGTCAGTGACGTCATATCCGGTCCCTGGAACGCATCCTGGAACGCATAGTTCCTGGTTAAGGGAGACGGATGTGACGTCACTGACGTCACTTCCTGCTCCGAGCGGGTATTTTCACTAGAAGACCGGCTTCATGCCTGGTCTTCTAGTGAAAAGATTCTTCCTCTGGCACGATCTCGTAGGTTCTGATCCTGCCGGAGGAAGAATATAGATCTTCTTCTCGCCGGTGAACGGGGCGGGTCGAACACCCGTACTGTCCGCCGGCGAGAGGGAGGGCGAACTTGCTTGTTCGCGCCTTGCGGACAGTTCGGCCATCACTATCTATGGACTTCCAGTGTCTAGGTACAATTTCCTTGGTAGCTATCAGGAAGAAAGTTTTTTTGCTGAAAAGATAGATTCCATCAACAAAGAGAGCACAGATTTTAGAATTTAGATATTAGAAACTGTAGATTCTGTAACCTGTTTGTAGATGTTAAAAACTTCATTAAGGTACCCATACACTCTGTGATTTTTCGTGGACCGATGCGATATTCGATTTCGATGCCGATTTTTGCTTTAGTGCTATTTTTTAAAGTTGGTCGGATGTGCAATTTTTTGGCCTCCGATTAGTCGCTGACCGATTGGCCGTTTGGATCGGAAATCTTTTAAAAGTCTCTTTTAAATGTGGCCGACCAACCGAAAATTACGGGCATCATCATTCGGGACCCGACCGACTTTTTGGCCGATTTTTCTCAAAAACAGCATCGATCAGATTACATTTGCATGTTACGAATCCTGAACGATCGACCTACCTGACCGATAGTGATGGCCGAACTTTGGCCATGTCCGTCAGAGAACGGGCGGAGCGGACTTTTAAAAAAGTCCGCCGTCCGCCCGTTCGCGGACAGATTCTAATTCCCCGCCTCTACGCATAGTTCCTGGTGTGCTAACCGGATGTGACGTCACTGACGTTAAAGTAAGAAAGCTGAGCTCCGGTTGAGCTTCATTCATAATCTTTATGGGAGTGGTCCATTCTAGTCAAGAGCTGTGTGAACAGAAGAGGGGTTCCCTCAGGCCCATTTAAGAAAAGATTTACTATTCTGCCCCAGAGAGAAGGAAGGGGTTTCCCAAAACTGGAGTCATTGGACCCACATAGAAGAAAAAAAATCATGTATTAAGTAATACAAAATCCAGTGTCTATGCGGAATTTGGGATGTGAAAGCCTAAAGGCTGCCATACACGGGTCGGATTCGCACCGGATTCCGGCACGATCGATTCCGGGCGCGTGCACGCGAAACGATCGGGCCAGAATCCCGTGCAGCCCACCTTGTCCGTCCGATCGGGTCCGACTGATCGGGGGCTCAGAATCGGATCCGCCAGAGAACCAACATGTTGGTCTTTCGGGTCCGATTCTGCCCAGATCAGCGGGAGTTGCATTCCGGGAGGTGATCAATCGGACACGGATCCGGCAGGACAAGGTGGTATGCAGCGATCGGATTCCTTAATTGGCCAATCGATCACACCTGAGGATCCCGGCGGAGTCGCCGGAATCGATCGGATGGTGAATCGATCAGCCAGGGAATCCGTGCCGTGTATGGCTAGCTTAAAAGAGCAAAGTAAGGGAGCAATCCAGGGGAGACATGTTTACTGGCTCAGACAAAGCTGTGATTCCAGCTGTACCCAAAGTTTATGTTGGGAATGATGGAACCAGGGTTGCAAGGTAGCCCAGACGTCGTATAATAATGTTTAATGGTAAGAAAGCCCATACTTTCATGTTCCTCCGGCTTGTGTATCTAGGTGTCTAGGAGTGGAGAGTTTTCAAAAGAATCTCAATACTGCCTTGAGGAGCTTTAAGAGCTTTAAGAGGTGTCCAAGAAGGTATATAAGCAGAGATGCACATAACTTTTTTAGTGAGCTCCTCAGATAAGTACATACATGAGTACATATGGGGGGTTTGGTACCCACTGTCCTCTGCATAAGCTTCCTGCATGGTAGGTTCTGCATGGTATATTCAGATGGACCTCCCTGTTCCTTATTTAGCCTCCGATTAGCTGTCTCCATCCACAGGCCACCAGCTAACTTTCGGTCACATGTAACCCTCACAGCACAACATGTTTGAACCCCCAGATCTCATACCTCAGTAGTACAACCCTGAAATTCTCTGGGTTAGTAACTAACCCCTGAGACTACCTGCAGTGCAAATGTCATCCTTTCATAGTCATATTCCAACTGTCACACAGTGCTTTCCTCTTGTCAGCTTTTACTCTGACTTTTATCCCCCATATCGCCAACACCCTTAGAAGTCCATTTTTTTATTATTAATTTACATTCCCAATTTCACGCCACTAACTGCAACCTTTCATAGTTATTCATGTTTCCCTGCAGTTATTCAAGTGACATAAATTGTATGAATGTAACATTTAGCTGAGGCCACCCAGACACGGAGCGCCTCCAAGTTGTTAGTACGCATATGAGCTGTGTAACAATAATGCAAATACGCATAGCTAGTTTTTGGCCCCTTTAGAGTACCAGAGTGCCACTTATGTGCACCCCTGTGTATAAGGACTGTTTGAAAGAAATGTAAAAGACCAGGCAAGATATCTATTTTATAGGGCCATGCAGACAAACCAGGAATGCTAAAGGTTAGCCCAGGTCTTGAGTCTAAATAGTAGCTTAATAGCGGAATAGTAACTAGTAGAGCTTAGATGTTGAGCTCATAGAGTTGGTGGAGGTTTGTTGTAATATTCACTCTTAGATATTGAATGGAGGTAGGACACCATGACAAGAGAAATTGTGTCTGAAGGAGGGACAGGGACTCTTAGGGAAGAATGACATTGAGGACCTTAGTTACTGAAGTATGAGAAGGTGGAGCATGCATTGGTTTTACTTACATATAGCATTTTATACTTTTGCTGCTATCTCTGAATTTTGAAAATCCTGTTATTTGAGTTGATGTAGTCAGCGATATGATCCCACCGAGTATCAGGTCTCCGGGCTTCGTCACTCTTTCAACATCATCAATTAACTCCAGACTACATGAAGAACTTCCACAACCTCTGACACAGATGATGAGAACCAGAAACAACCTATAGATGAACATATGCAGTTTTGTCTAAAAGAAAAAAAGAATTGACAAATGTTATAACTTTTTAACAACCAAAACAGGTAACTACTGAAATATCATTTGCCTTAGATGTCTCTGAATGATGGGACCATTTTGTATGCTCTCCACCCCTTATTATATGTTATTATCTTGCTTTGAAGCTACTATGCAACCATATAGACCAGCGGTGGGAAAACTAAGGCTCTGGGGCCAGATCCGCCCTGTTTAGCTTTCTTTTCCGGGCCTTTGTCACCTTGTTGGAAAGATGCTCCCCTCCGCTTGGCAACTTGGACATTCTCATGGCGACATTCTCTAGGAATTATCTCTGCTAAGTGCAATGAATGAGCATTTTTCTTTGTAAGTGCAGGAAGGGTAAAACAATAACAACGTCCCTGTCACGTGCCGCCTATTACACATCACCGCCGTCATTAGTAATGCCAGCAATGCATTTAATTGGCACACCTATGGAGAGTCAAGCTCTTGGTCTGACCCCTTTATCAAACCTCTCTAGCGGTTGAGATGGGTTTGGGTTCGCCCCAATCGCTAGGTCAGAGGGCATTTAGTGCACCTGATACACCCGTGGAAAGCTGCAGCGATTGTTGCCACCGTAGACCTCCATTTAAATGGAGGGCCGTCAACTTTCCAGAAAGGGAGGGGGGGGGGGGATTGGCAGTGCACTGCCGCGATTGCCTGTACCGCCGGTACTACCCATGTATGGACAGTGCGCTAGGGAGGTTAAGAAGCCAATCTACTCTCAGCAACCCTCAGAGACACGCCATAGTTTTAATCCTTATAGCCAAAATAACAGTAAATATTGAAAGTTTTGACACTATGAGTGATGTGATAATGTTGTTATTAGAAAACACTTACACGTACAATGACTTTGAACACAGGCTTTGGATCAATCATACATTCACATTTCGGGATAGAGGAGTTCCAGAGACTTTGACTTGCAAGACCCATACGTATGTCAGGAGATTGCAAATGATCAACTGCAACAGAAGATAAGAAAGTTATGTTTTGTTAAAACGGTTCATGTTGTATGGAAATGACTTTGCTATCAAGGGTCACCCAATTAAAAAAAGTTACAGCCCCTCCTAAAATCTGCACAAACTACATATCTGGGTTTGTATGTACACACACTGTACATTGTGGACCTAAATAATGAACCTGACATCAGATGAAAAAATATTAAGTTCACCTTGCCCACATAACCTCCATTATCCAGTACCAACAAAGGAACCCTCTACGCATCCCCAATAGAGAACCCACTACTGGAGATACCTAATGAGATGCCAAATTATACTTGCAGACTAAAGTTAGCCATACACCGGTCAACTTTGGTTAATCGATCGCATTGTGCAATTTGAATATTGATCGATCGTATTACCAGACATTGTAATGGATTTGTTTAAGATCGTACTATGGAGTGCATGGGGATTAGGATTGCTTGCATTACGATCGTAAATCAATGAAATGAAATACCTAGAAAAGCCATCTGATACTTGTACGGTCAGTTTAAATTTACCAACATGTACAACTGTTTTTCAATAGATTACAATCCAGAGGGAAAGGAATCGATTTCCGTTCGATCAACTTGATTGATTAAGCCAATCGAACAGAAACATTGAACGATGTATGGCCACCCTAAAACTGAGCCAATCACGTACAGCAGCTGCAGAGTTTTAAGGTGTACATACACCTGAAGATAGCTGTTCAATAGATGGCCATTTCGAGCGCTGACACCATGCCATGCACGCTTGCGGCCATCGATCATGCGACCATCTAACGCACCCACCCCTGTTTTCGAGTGGGATCGATGGAAAACAAGTCGGCCAAGCAGGTATCAGACATGTCCTTAAATTCTGCTCGATCTGCATCCTTTGGATGGAGACCAGCATCCCCATTCAAAGGATTGAATGGGAATCGGGCACCCAAAGTTGTGCTCCTTGATTCCCATCTAATCAACAGCCACTCTGTCGCAGCGCGGTGACGCCATCGATCGTGCGCACATCAGTAGGTGTATGGACACCTTAAGTGGCTAAGCTTCAGTCTGCATGGAATTGTCATCTTAATGTCAGAATTCAACATCACCCATTTCCTAGTCTTAACACAGCACTGGCTACCCAGTCACAATACAGAAACAGCAACTTAATTCCAACACCCAGCAACCTTTCCTAACACAAAACCCTCTACCGAGTTGTGACGAATAATCGTTATATTCGTCCTGTATATAAAAATATCTTAACCTAGCACAGC
>CM070035.1:4519682-4535234 GCA_036250615.1 Ptychadena robeensis
CAGATAGGGATTCCCACAAATTCACAAATCTACTTTGTGACCTCCCTATCTGCTGAAGCTGCAGACATATCATGTGGGACGGGAGATCTACTTCTACTAAACCTGACTGGTTTAGGTAAACCCTTATTTCCCTTCACCTCACTGGAACTGGGGGGTTATTGGCTTATTGCTATTGGTGGTCTTTCTCCTTTTCCCTGTCTAAACTAACTGATCATATGATTTAGACCTCTTTCTCCACTCTAACTATCCGACCACTTTTATGCTTCTTGCTTGTTGTATCTACTCCCCTTGGTGGTGGGCTTGGACCTATAATAGTATTGAGATCATTTGATTCTTCCTTCCCCCTCATCAGTGCCGCTCCATGTGTCCTGCTCCTTCTCCCTGTGATACTGAGCTTCTTCTTGGGTGATCCCGGGGCTGATGCGGTGTTGTCTAGCGGTTGATTTCCTGGTGTGTCCAGTACTGACGTGTTTGGAACTGGTAGCTACGATTTTGTATTTATATTTATTGTGATGTTTTTTTGGAATTGGAATAATAATTCATAGACCCTTGCAAATTCTTATTCTAATGTGGATCGCTCTTGGGGGTTTGGTGGTTGGAAGCACTCGCACCTACAAACCCATGTGCAACTATAAAGATGATGCTAGTTTAATAGAATACTTGTATGTAACACTTGATATGACTGTCAAATTTAGAAAATGAATGCACCTTATTAAACTTATGATCATGTAAAATGTATTATTATTTAGGAGACGTTATATGTTAAAGAAAATCTGGAATTATTACTTGACCACTCCCAAAGGTCCCTGAGGAGTCCCCAGTGGGGACGAACGCTGTCGGATATATCTTTGTGTCCTTAACAAATAGAGACTGATGATACGGACCTCAAAATCTGTGTTGAACAGCCCTACCGGCAAATTTGAACAGTTCTCTGGTTTGATGGATCTTTCTCCTTTTTTCTTTCATTTATGTTGTTTGTGATTTTAAGATTTTGATATGAATTTGCATATCAGGACTCAAATATAATATTGTGAATCCCATTCCTTCTTTTCGACTGAACTCCATTTTTGGTAATTATTTTTTTTTCACCTTAAAGTCCACGGAGGTTGGTCACCCCCCAACTTGGGTTTAGTTCATCCCATTACCCCCCTTTTTTCTATTTTTATACGGATGTGGTGAATGTACTTCCTGAGTCCCCTTCATTATTTTTTTCTTTTCCATTATAATTATTGTAATTTTTACATTAACATTTATTTTTATGTATTTTTTTTTTTACCATTTTTCATTTATTTTTTGGACCCCTATACTCATTCCATTTATTATTATATATATCATCATTTTTGTTTTGGTTTTTTTTTTGACTTTTTTGTCAGGGTGCACATACTTTTTTTAGTGGCCCCTCATATGATACCATGAATTGTGTTTTGGTACTAACCCCATATGTCGTGTGGTTTTTTTGCAGTCTTTCCTCACTGTTCTCCTGCACTGTCTCTGGTCGCTTTCTGCATAGTAATTTCTGCTGCGATGGACCTCCCTGTTTCCTTGTTGAGCCTCCGATTAGCTTTCTCCATCCACAGGTCACATTTTAGCAATATGTCGAATTTTTCGACTTGCTACCTTTTGAGCTGATTTCAAAGCCTCTAAAATTGTATCATCACCAAATTTCTATAGATGTAGATAAGTTGGGGAATACATTTGAAAAAAGTTTTGCTCTAGCCATGTATTTTTTTTTGCATAAATTAGTTCCCCTCTGTTGGACTTTGATTGGAATGCTCTGATTTCAATTTACTTCATCAATCACATAAATAAAATATAAACTTTATTCAATATACAGTGCTTGCTTGAAGTATGTGAACCCTCAAGTGTTGTGTAGATGTTTCTGTTGTTTTAACATGATTTTCTTTCTATTTATCATCACCAGTGTTTATTCATTAAATTCGATATTGTTCTCAATTGCATGTCTTTTTTAGTAGGTTTTTTTAAGTTGCCCACCTACATTAAACAGGGTTTCATGAACGTTGTATAAGCGCAGTAAACACATTTGTGTGCTTAATTCAATCACTAGCAGACCATGAAATGAGACATCCTGAAAATGTTTTGGCCTGCACTAATTAAAAGAGAGTAGGAAACCAACTGATCCACTGTGTTTCCCATACAAATCAACAATTGCCAGATCAATAGAATATCCGTATGTGAATGAAAGGGTATGTTGATCAGCCCATCATTCTGGGAAGGCTATAGACCATCTCCAAAGATTCCAGCTCTCTCATCCTCTGTACACGATATTTCAATGGAGGTCCTTCAACATGACAGCAACTTTGCCTAGATGACGCCATCAAATATCACCCTAAGCACCAGAAAAATATAATACCATTAAAGGCCCACCCCACATCTACCTCTAGAGGTTGCAGGCCTCTCTGTCAGCATCTTTTGGTACAATGTGCATGTCTTCTACAATCAGACAAAATTGATAGCCTTACTTCATGAGGGTTTCTAGAAGGAAGCCTCTTGCTCTCAAAAAGCACAAACTCTTCCGTTTCATCTTTGCCAAAGTCCTTGGACAAACCAGAGGCCTTCTTGAAGTCCTTTTCTCTGCATGACGATTCTAAATAGATTATTTGGTCACAATCAAAACCGACATGTTTGAGCAAATCACATTGGCTATGAAGAAAAGAACCTCCTCCCACCGTGAAGTATGGCGGTGAATGTGAAAGTCTTGGCTGCTTTTCTGGCTTCTGGGCCTGGACGACTCTCCTATTGTCCCAGGATCATTATTCTTCGGGTTTATCACTAGATTCTCGACCAGAATCTCTCTGCCATCAGTCAGGAGTTAAGCTGGACGAAGATGGATTATGCAACAAACAATGACCAAAGCATTCCAGCAATAGTCAAAGTAATGGCTTCAGAGAAAGTGATTCACACTCGGATTGCCCAGTCAAATTCCGGACCTTAACCCAATTGAAATGTTTTGGAGAGACCTGAAAAGTTTGGTTTGCAGATTTCACGTTTATGGTGAGTTCTCAAGGAAGTGTTGTGCAAATCCATGCTGTGGGATGTTTAGTGGTTAGGTACTTTGTTGGGTAATGGTGGAGTGTTAAATATTATGTGTTAATTTTGTTTTTTGGACATAAATCTTTGTTTACTAATCGAAATATTTTTTTTGTGTGTGGTGTCTACTATTTAGGTGGTGTGTCTTTTTATTTTTTCTAAATTGGGGATTTATGATGTTTTTTATTTTTTGTACTTTTTTTTTATATAATTTTTTTTTGTGTTTTTCTTTTTAATTTTTTATTGTTTGTTTTTTTTTTGTTTTTTCACACAGTGACCACGTCTGAGTTCACATACTTTCAGCAGCCCTGTAGATGTTATGACAAAAACACCATATATTTTTGCAACAATCCCTTTCCATTGCAGTGGAGCATTTAGTAAATTTGGAAATATACAGTAAACCATCTGGTACAAATATGTTAAACCAACAGAGAAACACAGAATACTTCAAAAATATTTAGACTTCAATAATTGATCCATGTAAGTACCTTGCGGGACATTTTTTCGCCTACTGGCTTCTTCAGCTGTGTACCAATAGGATAATTACATAAACCCCAATGTATAGGTGTTGTGTTGAGAAAGAAGACAAACAGACAAATCCAATGTGCTGAATCGAAGCTTGGTGGCGTCCATGTGTCAGGTGACCTCCCTAATTGCTGCGACTCTCCCAGACATAGGGGAGTGCTAACTGCCATATGGACATGGAATCTTGTTGTTCTATATTGATGTACAAAAAGGATAAGTATGAAGGTGTATCTCTCTTATCAATTATACCAAGTATGGAGTGAAAGATGGATTAATTATATATAATATAACGTAGTATCCATCTTGGTGATATATTGAAGTGCAATTCCAGATAGGGTCGTGAGCACTCATATATATGTGGGTAACATCAACCACCAAGATAAAGAGAAGATAACAAGAAAAAAATACAGGCCAAAAATGCTCACCCACCATCTATATAGTACATAGTCCTTTCCACCGACAGCGGAGATGTATATATCTATGAGTATCCTCTTCCCCCTGGGCAAGGTACTTCCCAGAGAACCTTCCGAAACAGATGGCCAAGCAAAGTCTGTAACCCAGAAAACTATGTTTTATATGGTCCCCTTCCAATTTTATATACAGGGGTTCCAAATGTGCCTACACCTTAGCTGTCCTCATACCAGATTTCTAAGTCTGGCTATATGCTTACATAGCACTGAACGAGATTCTAGTTTTAAACGGTGTTGCTCTGTTTGTGCAGATCAAATTTAATTTAAGGTAAGTAAATGTATGGATTTTGATCAATGTTGTTTTTTTTTATCAATTATACATACATACATAATTTTTATATCTATCTATAATATACCATCCCTATGGTTGATTAATTATATCCATACTCTATATAATAGTTATAAGTTCTGATAGCTTATGTAAAGAGGTTATATGGTCCAGGTCTCTATATCGATTTCGGTATCAATTTCCGTGTATTGCCGATGATCATTGATAAAGACACTTGGTCTATCCCTTCTAACCATGAAACACTGATAATCCAAAGTGTACTTTACCATTTACTAGAAAAGTTAGCAGGAACATTGCTAACTTTTCTAGTAACTGGCTAAGTACACTATGGATTGGTCAGTTTTCTTGAACAGGGAATGCTGTGAATAATAACCATTTTACGTACAGGTTCAAATCTGCACTTCTCTATATAGCATCATGAAGTTCAAAATTAAAGTTCGCAATTCCGATTTTTCGAAATTTTGACCTGGCTTTGAACTTATTTTGTGCAAAAACTATTTGTGTTAGGGAGACTAGGTTTCTTTTGTAGTATAATAAATAAACCCCCAAACCCTTTATTACATCTTCCAGCAAGATTGGTGTTTGATACTATGTTCAGGGGCTTTGCAATTAAATTGAAATCGGCCGAAATCGTCAAATTTTAAAAACAAAACATCGACCATCTCTAATGTAGTTCACAGTACAAAGCTATTTTGAACCCCCAGACTCTCATACTCTCACACAGGCAAATTTTACTCTTAGGCCCCATACACTTGTCGATTCGCACCGGATTCCGGCACGATCGATTCCGGGCGCGTGCCACGCGAAAACGATCGTGCCGTAATCGCATGCAGCCACCTTGTCTGAAATCGATCACGTCCATGATTAGGGTCTAGAATCTGAATCCGACGGAGAACCAACATGTTGGTCTTCTCATCCGTTCTGCCCGATCAGGGGGAGTTGCCATTTGTGATGTGAATCGCACACGGAATCGTGCCGGAATCCCTCGGACAAGGTGGTTGCAGCGATGGGATACCTTATTGGCCGATTGATCACACCTGCGATTTCCCGGCGAATCGCCGTAATCGTCGGATTGATTATCGATTGGACATGGACATCCGACACTGTATGGCTAAGCTTAGGCGTCTAACTTTACATCCACTCTTGGATCCCTGGGTCCTGTCAGCCTCTGTTGTGTCCCCATAGACGCATATGGCTGATCAAGAGTCAACGGAACGGAGGCTAGGACCATGGATACCGGGGCACGCAAGCTATGGAGACCTTTCATAAGCCCCCATGCCGTCATTGGCAGCTTGCAGCATTGTGTTTACAATTCCTGCGATTAATCTTTTCCTTGCGGTTATCCAAGTGGCATCAACTATTACATTAACAATAAAAACGAAAAAATTTTTGCAATCTAAAATATGTAACTTTTCAGTAGAGTATACATGATGAAGTTTTGTGTACATCTATTTTAATCGCACAATCTCCCTGCAATACCAATTTCAGCCACAATGTCACTAGTGAGCATTGTCGTCAAGAGTATCACATTATCTGCTACTTCACACATACCAAGTCGGTGAGGGAGGGGGCGAAGGTTATGTTGCAGTCTCTTACCCTCTCTGAGAGCCAGCATGCGTGCGGGGGCACGGTCGGGGGCAGACCTCAGGACCCTGACGTCGACCCTGACACGCACCCAAACCAAACTTATTTTCAGAAGCAAGTTGGCACGTTAAGAATTTGTAGCGGCCCCACTCTCTTGTACAGTCCAATTTGTACTTTCCAGCCTTCCATTGCTTCCGAGTACAGAAGGTTCACATTTTTTTAGATTATTAAACTTATGCCAAGTACAGCAGTTAAGATTGTTCATGTCTAGTCATCAACATTTTTCTTTGTCTTTCACTGACGGTGACTGATTCATCTGCTTTACTGTTTGCTCATGCAGTTCATTTAATATATTTTTAACATCTATCAACCAAGATAATACAATTTGCATATGTGTAAGTGCTGCTTCGACAATACATGTAATTAGCCCGCAGCTAAGCTTTCATTACACGTCTTGCACAGCAACAAGTTACAATAACCCTGGGAGTAGTCATACAAATCCTTGTAGGCACCGATGACATTGTCGCCTGTTTTGTCAGTTGTTTATGACGGATCTAAATCCACCAAGATTGAAGTTTAAAAAAAAGGCAAAACTTTTTTTACAGTTAAGACTAAAGTCACAGCTCTGCTTTTCATAGGAATGTAAAGCGGTGTATAGCTCAAATTAAAAAACATATTTGTAAAATTAAAGTTTGACTTACTTTCTGGATGCTGGATGGTGCTCCAGAATCCAAAAAAAATACTTAACTCTGTTTTCCCCCTGAAATCATATTGAAAAGAAAGAATTTTCCCTCTTTAATTTGACATGGGCTTCAGAGGTTAACCCAGGGGTGCAAATATGATTGAGCGGCCACAAGGGGCCTTATAATGGTTCCTCTAGGAAAATGCATCTCATTAGTTTTAAAGTCAGAGCAAGTTAAGAGTCCCTTTGTAAATCCCCCTCTCTGGGCAGATTTTATATATCTGTAATTAACTGTTTTCCCGAGTCTTTTCTGGGGTTCCTGCTAGGTAGCACAAGCTTACCCTGGATCGGTACTCACTTCTTCTTCTGCATCCCCCATCGCCTTCCCACATAGACTAGCGGTGGGCTGACTGGCCTGCATGGTAAATGCAGAGATCCCACTAGTGAACAAGGGTAGTCCTCCCTATTGCCCAGTGGATGTGTCAGCAGGTACTTTTTGCCAAAGAGGTTCCGCACCGGCCAGGGTGTAGAAGAACGTACTTCCACTTAGCCTCTGATTGGACACCTGCTTTCTCCTTCCTTCTGGGTAAGACCTCAGCCTCTACTCTCAGCATCTGGTAGTAAATACCGTTTGGTACTCTGAACCCTAAAGTGTGACCCCATTCCGTACCTAATGATGAACCCCTACCAGCTGTGTGGACATTTCCTTCTATGTGAACGCGTGTACGGTGATCTGAACATATGGCCTCCAAAGCGAAGGACCTGGTTTCTTCAGTGAGTTTCCCTGGGCCAATGGCTACAACATTGATCAAGCTAGAATAAGCGTTTGTTGTTCTCCCAGCAGTGTGTTTGTCATCCAACTGGTCACATTGTTAGGATAGACAGATAATTTCAGCAGTATACTTTCCACATTAACCCCCTAGTCAATCAGCTGTGGTTTACCACCCTCACCCACTCCACCCCAAGTATAGCTAATCAAAGCATCCATAACCCCAACAAATCCCTTCAAAGCACATTTGAAGGCTGGCATTAGGCCTGCACACTACAGCATATAAAATTACAAAATTGCAAAACTTCCAATTTTCTACTTTTTATTTCTGTCCAGTGATAATGCGCTTTTACATTGAGCTCCTCGGTCTCATCAGGATGATGGTAACATTGGGGGTAAGATGCAGCCCAGGAAAGTCCCACACTGGAGGACAAGATGGCAATACTCCCAGCCACCATGGTACTCTTCCCTTTGTGCTGATGTAGGCGGGATGAAGGAGATCAAAACACTGCAAAGACCAGCATGTGCGAAGTGATTTACTGAGCTTCTTGAACATGTCCTGGAAGTTTTCCTCTGGCTAAATGCCACAATAAAGCTTAACCCAGCCAGACTCCTATGTAGCCAATCATAACATAGGAAACAGTGACATATCCGCTCATTCATTGTAATATCATCGTCCCGCACCTCCTACCTGGGTGTTATATTCTGGGAATGGTGGAGAAGTGGTTAGCCAGATGGTACAAGCACAACCTGTCCAAAGAGCAGATAATCAAACAGATGTTGGGAAATGTTTCCCAGGAACCTCTCATTCTCACATGTCCTGGTTTGGTGGCTCTGAGGCCAAGAATGACGGTCCAGTTTTTTGCCATAATGGAAGAAACGCAATTGTGAAAATGTTCCAAAAACAACTTGTCTGTAGGAACGAACATCCTGGTTGGACGGCCGATGAACATGCAAGGACATAGACATGAGAAGATCATTGATAGGAGGATGAGAAGCTGAAGGTCTGGGTTATTGGCTTTTACCATTGCAGTTTCCTTGTAACTTGATGAAATACAACCCACACTCAATTGGTGCAATGCAGAGCACCATGGAGATAAAACCACAGCGATAGTGCCAGTGATTCCATATAGAGAGATACTCCCATTTGTCCACCCTCAGAACAAGTGTCTCTTCTGTCATTGCCAGTGGTCTTCTGGACATTGCAAACAATTTTCTGTATCTATAACATGAGAAAAATACATTTTACGATATTTGATCACCGATTTACTGTGGCATTGTTAAATATCAGTAAGAGATTATGATCTGAATGGCATACTAGTTTGGCCTGATGAATTCGGCTAATTACTGTCTGTTGCCTGTCAGCGGTTTCTAATGCATTTAAGGGGTCCCTAATGCAAAATATTTTGCCAGGGACCCCCCTGTTGCTAGAGTTTTTTGCAAAAAAAGTTTTTGAGTGGGGTGGGGGTTTCCGGTGTTCCCAGGCCCTATGCACCCCATGCTTCACATGCCAGACAAATGGCCCTGCCCTGTCCTTGTGTCTGCATGTGGGGTGGTGTGGGGTAGAAATAGAGGCTTGTATGTATTCTACAGAGTGCACGTCCTCAAGATACCATGTTTACTGGAGAACCAGAGACTCATCCTTCTCTTATTTTGGTTTAAAGTTCAAATGGTTTGATGACTCCTCAAATGACTCTCATCACAAAAATATATTCTTCATGGTTCCAATCTTCCCTTGCAGGGCCCCTCTTTTCTATTCTAGGAACATTATTGAGCCCCCCATCACCTATTCAACACAGGTTCCAGAATACCTTTGCGTTCTAACTGATTTTTTTAGGTCTTCAATATGAATTTTCCCCCAAAAAAAAATTTCAATTTAGAAACAAATATTCTTCTGGTAATTGTGGGTAGGCTGCCTGACAGGTTGGTATAGAGTTTGGATGGTTGTCAACTGTGCTGAGTTTTCTATTGCAAATTTGCCCCAAAATATGTTTAAAAGGCCCTTCTCCACCTTCCCACAATTCCAATGGTGTTAAGGTCTGACTCTTTGGTGGCCATCCATGTGTGAACAATGAATGTCCTAATGCTCCCGGTGCATGATGTCTAATATGCTCCTCTTTCACATGTTGAGCACGATGAATCCTGCCCAATTGTCATCTCGAATATGCCCGTGTACCAGGACACAAAATCCTTGATTGAATATATAACCTGGTCATTCAGGTATATTCAGGTAGTCAGCTACTTCATTCTTTGAGGCATACTATTGCTGAACCTAGGCCTGACCAACCACACCCCCAGATTTATTCCATAGAAAGGACCTAGATGACCTACTTGTTAGGTTAATCCCAGGTGGAGAACTGTTTTTTTGGCCAGACAGTGTAGAATAAGCCACACAAATAAACACTAATCAAACCAGCCGTTGAAAAAATGATAAAAAGTCAGCAGGTCGGAAGTCCACAATATTGTTCAGTGGAAAAAAATATTTGTCTTGATACCTTCATGTCAGCATGCCATTTGGGTAGCCTCTTCCGTCTTTGTTTACATAGGGGCATACCTCACCCTGCAACTCACCCCGCACTAAACTCATCAAGTATCAGCATACCCGCTGATCTTTTTTCCTTGTCTCCCTCTCGGCATCATTGTGACCCCGAAGAGCAATGTGGGTGCGCCAAATGACGCCCTCGGCTGGGGTTGAAATGTTAGCAAACTTGAGCGCAATGGACAATTTTGTTATTTAGACTGAAACGGGAATAAAATGAAAACTCCACTACTTATGATTCAACATGAAATACGTTCCATTTCCATTCCAGAATTGTCCCATAATATTAATACTAATAATAAGCATTGAAAACAATGAACTGTTTTATCATAAGAATTGCCTTAAAAGCCCCATCCTGTAATAACAATTATTCTTTCTAACTGTCATGGGTTTTCATAGGGTTAATAAATCTTTTATATATAACCATTAAATGTATTATTATCTCTTATCTTGTGATTCTAGCAATTAGTTATGTTACAAAATGGTACAATATACACTCCATTTTGTATTACTATTTCAAACGTCTGTATAAAGTTCATCCCTGAACGAAAGCAGAGGGACTAAAAAGGCTCCGTTATGTCGACTGCATCTGCGTGGACAACCATATACGTTTTATCTATACTGTCCACCTAAATCTGATTCTAAGGGTACTCATTGTTATACTTGAGGTATTATGTCCCTCCCTAAGTCCAGAGGTTTCTGAGACCAATTAGGTATCGAGCTGCTATCTATACCTGTAATTACATCTAATTTTATGAGTATTAGGTCAAAAGTCCTCTTTGTATTTTTAGATATCATAAGTTGAGCAATATTGCCACCAGTTGGACGAAAACGCCAACATACACCCACACATTCTTCTAGAATCTTATCAAGGGTTTATAGGATTATATATGAGAGCCGCGCCTGTTCTTTGTAATAGACACACTTCATGCTTGCAAATGATTGGAATCTTGCCAATGGAAGGATGTGTTTTTAGATAGAATGTGTATTTAAAGTCATGCACGAGGCAGGAGAAGAAAGGAACAAAGAAAAAAAAAAAGGAAAGTAAAGGTATGCAATCGGTTTACACCCACCCAGGTTATAGGCGTAACTTTCCCAGAACAACCCACGTCCTGATAAGAAAAGTTTTAATCTTATAACTCCAGAACAAACTTTGAGGGGATACCTAGTGACGATCCTTGCTTCTTTGCAGAACCTAGAGCTAGTTCACTCATACTGGAGAATTCTTTTGATGAAAGTGCACCTCGTCAATTAATTCTGTTATCTCCGAGTTAAGGGTCCAGTCTCTGCTGGCATTTCGCTTATCGGTATCCCATCCTTTTAATGTTTTTGAGGATTTATCACTTATCTGGTCTTGGCCATGTCTGGAAGAAGTATTGCTGTCTTAATTCTGTTGTGTGAAAACTGTCTTCGCCTGACATTTGTTTTCAACCATGTTATTTATTGTCTTTTTATTCTGTTTTTTATTGAATTATTAAGTGTTTTATTACTCCGTGGGGTTTTAAATAATGTATATTTTGCATTATAGCTTGTCCTGTTTTTAGTGTACAGAATGGCACAATAGTAACTTCTAATGCCTTCAAATTCTCGCAGTGTTATTTGTCTCAAGAACATCCAAATCTTCTTGTAGCTTAAACCGTTAATGATAGTTCCAAAGACTCATTTCTGTTGGTTGTGGAGTCACTGACACTACCATACAGTTATGTGTCTGTGATTAGTATATTTTATCCTAGCTCCGCTTCTGGACACTTAACGCATCAATATTGGCTTCTACTCCCTAGCTGTTGAGAGACCCTGTTCGTTCGCTAACGGGTCCTCTCAACCGCAGTGGACGCCGGGCAGCGGGGAGACCCTATGCCGTCCCCGAAAGTTTCCGGCGATGTTGTCTGTCAGCCGCTGCACATTTCCGTGTTTTCGGCACCGCCCCGATCGCGTCACGGTGACGCAAAGGGGGGGGGGGGGCCCCCCTGGGGGGGGGGGGGTGGTGGCGCGCATAGACCTCTTGAGTTAACGTTCTTCTTTAGTTCTTGAGGATAGTGATGAGGACCATACAAATACCTGTTTCTTTATACTTTGTTAAGTGTGTGACACTAAGATTCACCTGTTTGATTCTTCCTAGCAGCATGTTTTCTTTCTCTTACATTTTTAGACTTTGCTTTCCCACCCTTGGCTTAGACCTCAGTCAATAGGTTTTCTATTTTGTAGAAAGTTTTAGGTACCTCGGCTTAATACTTGAAAAATATATAATAATTTATCTGATAGATCCATCTATGAATACACTGTACCGGTCTGGTTGGATATCTCCCCTCCCACAGGGCACAAGTCTACATGAACCTCGTCTCGTCCTTCTTGTGACTTTCCTGTAACCCGAGGTAGACAGCTCTCATTGCATCACCGATCGATGCTGAGGTAATATAAAATATATACAGGAAATGTTGGAAATTTAAAAACATTATATGCAATAAGTATATAAAAGATACTTAACCGGGAAACAGATTAATGAAATACTATTATGATCATGTTTTGGCACAAATGAGAAATAATTAAAATAAAATGGAATGTATAGAAGGAAATTTATAGATGAGACAAAGAAAAAGTTTTTGGAGGGGGGTGAATCACTAATGGGCTCACAACAAATTTCTTGATGATTGTTTTCTGTCCATGGAGGTCGGTCATCCTGAGATGGTATTTCACTGGATTGGTATAATCTAAACACTCTTTTAAAATGTACTATTCTCCATATAATGAAGTTCAGCATAATATCTTCCATTATTATGCCAATGGGTTCCCACGTATCCTCCGAGGCCTACTTTTTCTAGATATCACATATGCTCCCCCATTTTAAACGACACAAGGTTTATGAGACGATGGCCTATCACACTACCGTTTTATTTGCAGTATTGTGTAACTAATACTAGTTGAATGTCCCTCAAACATTTGTTTTAAAGCACAACATTTATTGTGGTTTATCAACATAATAACGCAAAGACGTATATCATATATCTACACTACACTAACCTACAACACTGCATCATAATATAAACTACATCAATCTCAGAGACATGCATCTATATATACTCAAACCATCTACAGAGACATTATCATATATACAACAACCACAATCATAACAGAGACATGCATCATATATACAACACACCATTTAACAGAGTAATGCATCATATATACACCAACCATTAACGAGACATGTTCAAATATATTATTCACACCAATCTACAGAGTAATGTATCATAATACACACACCAATCACAGACACTATCAATATATACACACACCAATCATACAGATAAATGTATCATATACTCAACCAATTCACATACATTACACGTATCATATTCCACAACACCAATCATACAGATACATTAATATATACACACACAACCGATCATACAGAGACATGTATCATATATACACACCAAATCATAAAACACCAAGTCATAAAATATCATATAATACCACACCAATCATACAGAGACATGTTAATATTACACACACACACCAATATACAGATTACATGTATCATATATACACACCCATCATATATAGACATGTATCATATCACACACCATCACACAGAGACACGTATCATTATATACAACAAAAACAACAAAATCAATCATACATAACTTATCTATACACACACCATATCATAACCCAAATCACAAGTAAATTATAATATACACACAAACCACTCATCTGCTATTTAATATATACACATTACACACACCGATCATACAGAGACATGTATCATAATATACACACATCATTCCACTATAGACATGTATCATATATAACAAACACCAATCCTACGAGACATCATCATATACATGGCGAAATAATTATTTGACCCCTCTATTTGTTTGTAAGTTTGTCATACGTGTCTCTGTGTGATTGGTGTGTGTATATGATACATGTCTCTGTATGATTGGTGTGAATATATTTGAAACATGTCTCTGTTTAATTGGTGTGTGTATATATGATGCATAACTCTGTATAATTGGTGTGTGTATATATGATGCATGTCTCTGTATGATTGGTGTGTGTATATATGATACATGTCTCTGTATGATTGGTGTGTATATATATGATGCATGTCTCTGTAGGATTGGTGTGTGTATATATGATGCATGTGTCTGTAGGATTGGTGTGTGTATATATGATATACGTCTTTGCGTGATTGATGTGATAACCAAATAAAGTTGTGCTTTAAACAAAGTTTGAGGGACATTTCACACTAGTATTAGTACACAATACTGCAACCCTAACACGGCTAGTGTGATATGGCCCTCTGTCTCTAACCGTGTCGTTTAAATGGGGGGCTGCATATGTTGCTATCTAGAAAAAGTAGGGCCTCGGAGGATAAGTTTGGGACCCATTGGCATAATAATGGAAGATATTATGGCTGAACTTCATTATACTGGAGAATAGTACATTTAAAATGAGTGTTTAGATTATACACAATCCAGTGAATACCTCTCAGGCCTGACCTCCATGGACAGAAACAATCATCCCAAGAAATTTGTTGTGAGCCCCTTAGTGATTCACCCCCCTCCAAAAACTTTTTCTTTGCTCCTCTCTATAATTTCCTTCTATACTTCTCATTTTATTTTAATTATTTCTCATTTGTGCCAAAACATGGATCAAATAGTTATTTCATTCAATCTGTTTCCCGGTTCAGGCTTCTTTATATATCTATTGCATATGTTTTTACATTTCCATACATTTCCTGTCTTATCTTTTATTATTCACCTCAGCCTCGCTCGGTGTGCACTGAGAGCTGTCTCCCCGGGTACAGGAAAGTCCCACAAGAAGGACGGCCGAGGTGCTGCTATGACTGTGTGCCCTGTGTGGAGGGAGAGATCTCCAACCAGACCGGTCAGTGTTATTCATAGATGGACTATTCAGATAAATTATTATATATTTTTTCAAGTATAAGCCGAGGTACCTAAAACTTTCTACAAAAACTAGGAAAACCTATTGACTTGAGTCTAAGCCAAGGGTGGGAAATGCAAAGTCAAAAATGTAGAGAAAGAACCATTGCTGCTAGGAATGAATCAAACAGGTGAATCTTAGTGTCACACACTTAACAAAGTTATAAGAACACAGGTTTATTGTTGGTCTGTCCTCATCACTATCCCAAGTAACTTAACAGGAAGTTAACTCAGAGGTCTATGGCGCCGCCCCCCCCCCCCCCCCCCCCCCCCCCCCCCAGCCCCCTTCTGCGTCACCGTGACGCGATCGGGGCGGTGCCGAAAACCCGGAAATGCTGCAGCGATGAAGACAATCGCTGCAACTTTCCGGGGAGGCATAGGGTCTCCCCGCTGCCGGCTTCCCCTGCGGTTGAGAGGACCCTGTTCAGCGAACGAACAGGGTTCGTCTCAACCGCTAGGGAGGAGAAGCCAATATTGATTCGCTAAGTGTCCAGCAGGGGAGCTAGGATAAAATATACTAATAAACAGAACATAACTGTATGTAGTGTCAGTGACTCACAACCAACAGAAAATGAGTCTTTAGGAACTATCACTTAAACGGTTAAGCTCAAGAGATTTGGATGTTCCTGAGACAAATAACACCTTGCGAGTAATTTGAACGGCATAGAAGTTACTATTGTGCATACACTAAAACAGG
>CM070035.1:4543144-4560053 GCA_036250615.1 Ptychadena robeensis
TTATATATACACACACCAATCATACAGAGACATGTATTATATATACACACACCAATCATAATCTAAATAATTCCCATAGAGACAAACACACAGACACATGCACAGAGACACACACATTACAATCACTGGACTTACTGTTTGTAGCTAGTTCCTCCACTGTTGGTGTCATACTTTTCCCTCCCTTAGCCCCTCAGCTGCACCCCCTTGGAGTACCTCCTTGCCCCATGCATTATGTGGATATGCTTGAAAGCCACAGTCCTGAGGAAGGTGGGCTCAGGTCGGTTCCAATATGTGGGAATGCAGCAGTGAATGGCATCCAATTAATGCATCAACAATGTTATTCTATATCAGTATTTCAGGATGGAGGACACATTCGTAACCAGAAAAATGTTTTTATATCAATATTATTATAGATTTCACAGAGCCGACTACATTTCCAAAAAATGTGCAGGACGGCTCCTTCTTCATGGCCACATCTCCAGCCCAATGGGGAGGCTTGAGGGAGAACTGCCTGGGGATGCCTTGGCACCTGGTACCAACAGGTAATTTACAAACAGATTGCTGAAACGTGTTGGAGATAGACACCTTATAGCCAAAATACACAATGTGCTCATTTATGTATGTGATTTTAAAGTTCCTGAGAAACTTACATATCTTTGTGAGAAGAGAAAAAAAATGGAGATTTGTGTTTTTGTCATGGAAATTAAGATATAATTGCAAGAAAAAGTATGTAAACCTTTGGACTTAATAACTGTTTGACCCTCCTTTGGCAACAATAACCTCAACCACACGTTTCCTGCTGTTGCAGATCAGACCTGCACAACGATCTGGAGGAATTTTGGACCACTCCTTTTCATAAAACTTTTCAGTGTAGCAATATTCTTGGGATGTTTGGTGTGAATCGCTGTTTGGTGTGAATCGCTCTCTTAAGGTCATGTCACAGCATTTTCAATCGTTCTGAGGGCAGGACTCAGAAGGCATATTTTGTTCTGTTGAAGCCATTCTTTTGTTGAATGACTTGTATGCTTTGGGTCATTGTCCTGTTGCATCACCCATCCTCTGCTGAGCTTCAATTGGCAGACAGATGGTCTTAAGTTTTCCTGCAAAATGTCTTGATAAACTTTGGAATTCATTTTTCCATCGATGACAACAATATGTCCAGGCCCTAAGGCAGCAAAGTAGCCCCAAACCTCAATGCTCCCTTCACCATGTTTCACAGTCAGGATAAGGTTTTGATGTTGGTGGGCCGTGCCTTTTTTCTCCACACATAGTGTTGTGTGTTTTTTCCAAACAACTAAATTTTGGATTCATATGTCCACAGAATATTTTGCCAGTAGTGCTGTGGAACATCCAGGTGCTCTTTTGCAAACTTCAAATGTGCTGCAATATATTTTTTGGACAGCAATGGCTTCCCCGTGCTGTCCATGTACTCCATTCTTGTTTAATGTTTTCCTTATTGTAGATATGTCAACAAAAATTTTGGCACGTGCCAGAGATTTCTGTAAGTGCTTAGATGACACTCCAGGATTTTTCTTTACCTCACAAAGCATTCTGCACTGTGCAATGAATAAGTAGGAAAAAATGGCTTTGATCCGCACTCTGGACTTTCTTTAAAATCTTTTAAGCTTTATTTGAACATCACGTAAATACATGTAGAAATGGACAGGGTCCCTCCAGGGAAAATCCCCTCTCAGAGGAGGGACCCTGTCCCCTTTCCCTGGAGGGACCCTGTCCATGTCTACATGTATTTACGTGATGTTCAAATAAAGCTTAAAAGATTTTAAAGAAAGTCCAGAGTGCGGATCAAAGCCATTTTTTCCTTATTCATTGCTCATGAGTGATTGAACTGATCCTTCGTGGCCCAGCACCTGGATGCCTGAAGCTGGTGAGAGTCTTTTCCTGAGAGGGAGTCTGTATACCGGGAGGAATCTTTTCATCTATGGTGTGGTCTGTGCGGATCTAGCACACCCTAAGCACATTCTGCACTGTGCTCTTGCAGTCATCTTTACAGGATGACCACGCCGAGGGAGAGCAGCAACAGTGCCACACTTTCTCCATTTGTAGACAGTCTTGTGCAAATACAACATTTTCCAATGGAAATACTTGTTTTGACTTAGAGCAAGCAACCAAGTACCATTGAAAAATGCTGTATTTGCACAATGCTAATATTGTATGGTAATGTTGTCAAATGTTGTCAATACTACATGGAAACACTTTCTTTCAACTAAATTACTGTGAATGTGTTTTAATTGATGTGAACGATAGAATCCATTAGATTTTTATCTAATATTTGTCCAGAGCCTCTGAAATTAAGTCCCATTCTCTTACAATAGTGCTTCTTTAACACTATTGGGGTCTACTCTTTTTACCCTGTCCCCTTCTAATTATATGTATCTATTATGGGATCAGTCGCATGGACAGTTGAGGTCTCAAGACCAGGTATCTACACAGTGTAACAAAACCCCTCCCTTTCCCCTAACTCAGTGCCGGTAAACAATGTTAAGTATAATATGACGAATTTTTAAGTATAATATAGAGGCCAAAGGTATAAAGTAACAATGGATTTAATGTGCCACACCCCAAAAGACTTTAGAATAAACAAATATTTTTTGACCAAACACAGTGGGCTTTTAAGGCACTGGACTCATGCGTTAATGAAAAATTAACATTTATTTACATATATACCTCGAGCATAGGAGGTCTCTGACACCCCAGTGTCTTAGAGGTGGGATGATGGGATGAACAGGCCCTGTGGATGACTGCATCTATACTTCAAAGTCTAAGACACTGGGGTGTCAGAGATCTCCTATGCTCAAGGTTTACCGGCAGTTCCGGAAATTCACCTCTTACTTGTTTATCCTGAAGAAGCCCATTAATCAGGCGAAACATGTCGATACAAGAATTGAAGACAAGTATGGTGTTTTGTATGTTTTTCTACCTGTGATTGACATAGTTTCATATGTGTAAAGATCAACCTGGATGTTTACAGGTTGATGGTTTTCTGCAATATATATGTAAATAAATGTTAATTTTTCATTCAGAGCGATTGAGTGGTGAAGTGCAAGTGCTGATGTATTTGTCTCTAAAGCCCCCCATACATGCTTAGATTTTCACCCGATTTTTTGGCCGATCGATCGCTGTGCTAGGCTGCCAGCTCACTGACAGCCTCAGTGACTTGGCAGCCTTTTCTCACTGCCAGGTCCCTGGATGCTATGGAAGCAGCTAGGGGGACCCAACGTTCGGTTGTGACCCGATGTTTCGGCCAATTGATAACGTCACATTTGATCGGCCAAAACACCGAGCACAATCTAAACGTGTATGAGGGGCTTTACTAGTAATACCGAATAAACAAATATTTTTGGGCTGAACACAGTGGGCTTTTAAGCCACTGGACTGAAAAATTAACATTTATTTTCATATATATTTCAGAAAACCATCAACCTGTGCACATCCAGGTTGATCTTTACATACATGAAACTAAGTCAATCAGTTTGAAAAACATAAAAAACACCATACTTGTCTTCAATTCTTGTATCGACATGTTTCGCCCGATTAATGGGCTTCTTCAGGATAAACAAGTATGGAGTAAATTTCTAGAATAAATTGAAATCCAATCACATAATGTAATTTTTTGGACATAAGATTACTTTATTTCAACCAGCAAGTTACCATCCTAATTACCCTGATTAATTGGAAACAGCTGTATTAATCAACGCAACAGGTGAAAAACAGCATCTCTCTGCAGTTGGTTTGTGGACAGTCATGGCTAATAACAAAGGAGCTCAGTGAGCCTCTGCGCATTGTGGCTGCTCACAAGTCAGAAAAGGGCTACAAGGCCATATCTAAATGTTTTCAAGTTCCACTGGCTACAGTGCAAAGTATTATTATAAAAAAAAGATGTTCCGCACTGTGGAAAATCTCAGAGGACATGGTCAGAAGCCAAAAGTGACACCTGTGCTGGCCAGGAGGATAGTGAGAGAGGTGAAGAAGAAGATCTCCACCAAGTCCATCCTGGGCTCTGCTGGTGGCAATGTCTCAAGGCAGACAATCCAACGGACACTGCACACTGCTGGGTTCCACGGATGCAGACCAAGGAGAACACCACTTCTCCAGATAAGGCACACAAAGCTTGCTTGGCCTTTGCAAATGCTAATCTGGACAAAGAAGAAGACTTCTGGTCTTCTGTGTTATGGTCAGATGAAACAAAAATTTTTTTGTTTGATCACAACGATGTTTCCTTCATTTGGCGTAAAAAAGGTGGCCATCTCTTTTTGTGGCGGGTCCCATGTCCCCTGGCCAGGCCTGTGCAGTAAACCTCCATAAACATCTACAGAAGCCCATTTCCCTCTAAGACAAATGACAGCAACACAAGTCTATAGAGGTTTACTGGTCAGACTGGTCCAACAGAGATGGGGCCACCTATTGCAAATCAACCAGGAGGAGTGCAGACTGCATTTTGGTAAGAATAATATCGCAGAAGGGAAAGGGGGGTCAGTATAGGAAGGTGTGAAAGATAACTGCAGTTTTTTTTCAGTGCACGTATATTTTAAACAATAATCACCTTCACATATGTGGGATGCCAATGAATTTCACTGTCATTTACCAGAAACTGGTCACGGCCGTCCAGTTCATAAAAGTTACCGACTTGTTTCTCTATAACAGTCTGATTGAAAATAAAGTAATTCAACAAATCAAATCTTGCAGGAGAACTTCCATTCTCATTAAAGGAAATGAAATCCCCTCCAGGAGTTGTAAAGTAAACTTCCTTTATGAATCGAATGATCTAGAAGAGAAGAAAATACTTTATGGGGAAATATTTGCTTTACAATGAATAATCTCCGTGCGTGTTTTAGATACATACACTGCAACTAGTGGTGATTTCCCAGGGTTGCTATTTTATAACTAGCCAGTCCCTATCAAAGCTTTTGGTATAGTTGTTTTAGTGTTGAGCTCGAATATTTAAATAGCGAATATATTTAACGAAAATCGGCTATTCGAGGATTCTCAAATTTTGCAAATATGTCGGCGGATAGTTGCAATTTTGAATATTTGCGATATTCTGCATTGGGAAGCTTATGGCCATGCATTGCGATGATATATTTGCAATGCGAAAATAAATACCACATGTGACCATTCATTTTGAAGGTAATCGCGATGTGATTATAATTAAGAATGCATGGCCATACACTTACGAATAACAAATCGAATATTGGCATAGCTGTCAACTTAAAGAAAAATCTTTAAATCGGGATTTGGCCGGGAAAGCCACATAAAAAACGTGACTTTCCCGGTGGAGGGTTAACAGGTATGTATTAGTAGATTTATTTGCGAAATATCGCAAATTCAAATATTGCCTGTGCCGCTCATCACTAGTAGTAATGGAAAATAACATGTTCACTTTTCGGAGGTGACTATCCTTCCCCTAGCCGAATCAGGAGCAGAAAGATCCGGGGAGTGGAAGAATTTTTTCACCACATCCGGGTAGAGAAGCTGGTTTACCTGAAGTGACATCAGTGACATTACGTCCAGATACTGAAACCGGGAACTGTGTGGTCCAGGTACTGGAAGTGACATCACTTACCTTTTTTTTAATTCAAATTCCCCGCGAACAGGAAGGGAATTTGAATCTTCCCGCAGATGTTGCGGACGGACCTGGCTGAAGTTCGGACATCACTAATCACTAGTTTTAGATGATATTCAGATTACAGTTAATATTTACAAGTCACACGTTAATAAAATGTGAAGATCCTATGTAATAATATTTACCTCCCATGGCTTGATGACGCCATTACTGGACAATGACTCAGGCTGTGTTTGCCGTTTATGTAAATGAAGGTTATGTAAAGAGTAAGCCACGGCGTACACTGCGGAGTAAACACTAAACGTGTAGCGCAAATTGTTCACACCGTACTGGGAGGAATTGTCTATCATGAAAGATGGCGTCTCCAGACATTGAGGTGAACCATGAAAATTCATCTTAAAGCACAACAAATAATTCACTGATTTAAATATTTCTATGTGCGGATATTTCCTGGGACCGGCCCTGAGAAGATAATCCTTGAAGTCTGGAATATTCCTTTTGTTCAGAGAAATTTGTAACGAGCCATTAAAGATTTCTATGGTTGACAGTTTGGTCACGAGTGCTGTGGGTATAACATATACGCGTCGTAAAATAAACTTTATTAGATGTTTTAGTTTCTCCATCACTCCACTGTTTCCAAGATATAAAATTACATTACAATTGTTTTTTCGAATCTCCTGTAACACCCTTACATTTTCCGCACTATAAGTAGAGCCAATTAATGTTTTTGTGAAGGCGACACAGATCCCGCTCTGTATGATCACATTGGAGAGCTCCATGCCGAGTCTCTGGCTGGTCTCATCATCTGTCATCAGAATCCCCACCCAGGTCCAGCCAAAATGTTTCAGCAGGAGGACAATGGCTCTGTGCTGGGACCTCTCATCAGGAACCGTGCGGAAGAAGGAGGGGAAGAGACGTCTATCATTAAATATCGGATCCATGGCTCCGTAACTGATCTGAGGAGGACAGATAGTTATGAATTTGATTGGAATAATCCCAAGAAATTACCAATGTAATGTTATACAATACCGGACTGAAGATTTGCCCTGAATAAAAGATACAATTCAAAGTAAAAAAAAAAAAGAACACAAAACACATTTCCAATTCAATAAAAATTTTATTATAAACAAAACATAAATATGAATACATACTGTTTTGAAATCTATCATACAAAAGAAGTATTTTAGACATTTTATCATTCAAATTATTCCTTTTATAAATTTTCTTTTAAATGTTATTTTTTTACATAATTGTGTGTTTCAAATATCATGATATTTAGGATGTCTAATAGACCCTTGTACGGACATATATTCGGAAGTTACAGACCTTCAACATAAAAAAAAAATTCTATTTAAGTCTATGGTGCACGTTTGGTACATAAATCTCACAGGAGCACTAGGGAGGTTAAATATCTCCTAAAGAATTTCTAATGAAAGCCAGTCATTTCAGAGCACACGTACCTCTGCAAGTTAAGAACACCACTCTGCAATATATTAGCAGCATTACCTGAGGATATCCATAGAGTTCGGATATTCCAGCTATGGAGAGCGTGGGTGATGAGTATAAATGTCCAATGAAAGCCACCACTCTGTTCTCCTGGTCACAGCTGTAGTTGGGGACGGCTTCCTCCACCCCGGATAATATACTCAGCACACTCTGTACAGCTTTATGTTCTAATACACAGGAATCATATATCCTGTACCCCAGGGTGATATTAGGTAATATGTCAGATCTTTTATTTATTTCCTCTACAGCAAACATGAAGGCCAGGAGATGCCGGAGATAATGGGGAGTGGGCCTGCAAACAGATATATAAAGAAATAAACTCTTTAAACATACATATAGAAAATATTATACAATTTACTGTGATTTAATCAATCTATAAATAGAGAATTATATCTCTTAATATCCTCTGCTGAATCTCCAGGTCATCATGCCTTTTGTGGCCGTATGAGTGGCTATCACCATTGTTACTGGACAGTAGTTAGAGAGTCTTATCATTGACACACAGGGTATCCTCAGCACATTGAGTCAGGATCACTCACCTAACCCCGCGAAACAGTTTCTGTTGCCAAATGACACAACTGCCTATACCTTAAAAGGGAGCATAGACTTGTCTCCCCCCTTCCTGGTCTGTCTGCTACATGGACAGGGGTGCACATAACTTTTTTAGTGAACTACTCAGATTAGTACCAGGAGATGGTGGTTGGTACTCACCCCATATGTAGGGTGGTCTTCCTTCACTCACTGTCCTCTGCGTTAGTCTCCTGCATGGTAGACTCTGCTGCAGATGGACCTCCCTGTTCCTGACTGATCCTCCGAATAGCTGTCTCCATGCACAGGTAACCAGCTGGCTTTGGGCCACATGCAATTCTCACCGTACAACACCATTTGAACCCCCAGATCTTATACATCAGTAGTGCAACCCTGACAATTTCTGGGGTAGTGCTTTTCTCCTGTCAGATTATACCCTTACATATGCCTACTCTGAATTTCATCCCCCAGATCTCCAACACCCTTAGAAGTCCAATCTTTTTTTTTCTTCTTAGTAATTTACATTGCCAATTTTACAACCCCTATATGCAACCTTTCATAGTTATTAATGTTATCCAACTGACTATATGTAAATGTATACATTTAATAATAACAACTGAAAGAATGTTGGCAATCAAAACAAAGTTGCATTTACATTTTATAACCTTTAGGAAGCATGAAAAAAACTAACAGAGAAGAATTTGGTTCCAGAGATGTGACAGAAATTCACCTCAAAAATTCAAATATAGTGGCATGATTTATATTATGCAATGAACAAAACAGGACATGAACGATCATACAAAAATATACATTTATTTAGCATATACAGAGATATATAATAAAAAGAGAATACAGCAAGATACATATGGCAAAGAAATCAGATATAAAATGACAACATCTACATATATTCAGGTCAACATACAGAATATGGAGTCATAGTAGAACGCAGACGAGGCATTTGAAAGTCAGTTATTTAACAAATAACTCATGCAGGAGATACAGTAACAATAACATTAAACATAAACTCTGCAAACTTTGCAGATCTATGCCAAAAATCTTAGATAAAGGCAATTATCTCTCCAAAGTAACAAGCTAAGGCTGTGATACCGCCTGGGGGCCAGAGTTTCACTCTAAATCCACAAAATAATCCACAATCCACAATCCACAATCCACAAAATAATCGATCCAAAATAGTCCGATTAAAATTTCAATCAGAAGTGAGGTAGAATAGGTAGAAAAATCGATCAAAAATTGGTTGACCACACTTGGTTCTCAAAATACGGAACCAATTTTCAATCGACCGATCAAAATTTACCATCCAGTCCGATCAAAAAACGACTGAATTTTCACTCAATTTTGATCGGATTAAGTCGATTTAACCAGGTGGGCAAAACTCAATTCTCAATCAATCGACTAAAAAATTGATCGTTTTAAGTCGATTGATTGAAAATCTGACCCGTGTATGGCCTGCTTTAGTCTATAGAAGCAGTCTGGTTGGTGTATGCATTCTACCAAGGGATCGTTTACCGTAGACTATTCTCAAACTCTAACCTCTGCAAATAAGCAGAAAACTTCTAGGTATCACACCAACTTGTTGAGAAACGTAGTATAAAAATATACTTTACCAAGATAGTGGACAAGTCTCTTAAAAGGGATGATATCATCTGATGGCTAAAGCTGGGCATACACGGTAAAATTCCTGCACGATCCGATCCCCGATCGGATGCTGTGCGCGCTCCTGCATCCCTTAAGGATCGGGTCGTGCAGGAATTGGAGAGAGATCCGTCAGGACGGATAATTTTAGTCCGATCCCATTAGTTCAGCTGGGGACGGCTGCCCCCAGCTGAACTAATGAGTTGCAGATGCAGAGTGCCGTTCAATTCTCGGCACTAGCGGGGTCATCACGCTGCCTGCTACTGCATAGGATCGGACAAGGAATAGACGGTACATCGTACCGTCTATTCCCAGCTTTAGGACTTGGTTTGAGTTTTGCTACTCAAATACCATCCGTGCCTGTATTCCACCTAGTGTTGTAATGGCTAGTTTCTGCCTCTTTTCTCCCTCGTGCATAACTTCTAATAGTAACCCCTATCTTAAACACACACTTTTCACAACTTGAAATCCTCCAATCATTTCCAAGCTAGGAGGCAGAGATAGATAAGCAGATTATGTTACGTCATTATATTAACCCATTTTTTACTTAAATTAGATACAACATAGGATGTATGCAGCAATGTTGTATAACTTATTAATATTTGCTAAATGATATTATTTCCAAGAAAAACGAGACTATAAATGAAATCTTTGAAGGTCTGTTATGACATGCACCCCAATTAAAACTAGAGTTTCTGGTAGTATGCACAATATTATCACCCAAGAATATTTGCACCTGGGTTATTTAAATTGAAAGAAGATGCATACAATTATTAGTAAGAATACATGAAAGCAATTAATAGTTTTTCCACTGCAGAGCAAATTCAGCAGAACTTTATCTGTAAAACAAAGGGGCCCGCTTGTGCTGATAATGTGCGGGGTGGGACATTAGCAGGGAGAGTAATGCCCTACCCCTACTAAATTAGCACAATTTCAAGAATCCAGGAAAAGGTGGGGTGGGGCAACATGTCCTGCCCCCCCCCCCCCCCCCCCCCCCCCCCCCCCCCCCCCCCCACTTCCTGCCTGCTATCTCACAGCCATGGTGCTAGCGATCTCCCGCAGCTCCGCGCCGCAATAGGAATCACGAATGTGGGAACAAAGCCCTACTGAACCCATCAGACAGCTGAAGAGGTGCTCAAAGGTCTCAGAATGGCTCTGGAGGAAAAGTCCGGCTTCAAAGGATTACCAGTCATTTCCCTCACAAAGTATTGCAGCTTTCTCCATTGCAGTCTTATTCATATTTTTTTTTATATATTTTTCTTCTAAATCATATTTTTTTGGATGGTTGTCTACGTTAAACTAAAGCTAATGAAAATCTGTAAATAAATCACTACGAAAGCTTAAAAAAGTGTGAACTAACATGGTGTTTATAGGTCCTCACAAAAAGTGTATGTTGAAAGCAATAATGTATGATGCCGTTTGTGATACCTGCTGGAGTTGTGTGTCCAAATCCTAGTGGAAGGGCTTGTTTTCACTTGGGCGTCTGCCCGCAGTTAAAATTGCGGCACGGTGTTGGTGGAAGATTTCAAGCACCCAGTGATCTCCCACGGTCTCCAGCGATTCAAACGTGGGCTTGGACCAGCAGGCAGGAAGTGGGGGGACGGGGTTAAAGACTCCATGGATGAAGACACGATTTTTTTAACTGCATCTATTCACCTCTATGGCTGCGATTGGTGGGAAATGGCTGCGCAGTCAGCCGACCGCCCGCGGACAACCATCTAAAAACCCGGTAAGCCGCGCTTCAAATCGTGTGCCGCACCGCGGTACAGATTTTTATTTGTTTTGGTTTAATACAGGCATCCATTTCTGATCTTTAGTGGCGATGATGTTGGCAACTGTGGGGAGATGGCTGTGAGCACCCTATATACCAACTTGATGTCCCCCAATGTTACCCCAATGTGACTGGAATTGTTATGCATTTTATTTTTATCACAGCTGTAATCATGTATTGATTGTATCGAGATTCTTGAAAAAGTTTGTGCAGATCATTTTAAAAATAAAAACTTTTATAAAATCAGTGGTTAATCAAGTCCCTTAAAGTCCCGGAGTTCAGTCTCGAACCCAGAGAGGGCAGAGGGCAGAGTCTAGTTGGCATTATGCCTCCCCTCCCCCTCTGTTTTTGTCTTTTGTGGAATCCACATTTTGGAAATGTTGGAACACCTAATTTTGGAAGGGGAATCTTGGTAAATATTCATTTTTTTCTCTGTTCTGTCTGATGTCCCAGAGCATTTCTCCTTGAGTATTTTCCAGTTAACCAAAATGAGCTCAACTAAATTTGTGCGCTCACGGTGATTGGTTGGCCGAAAAAACGGGTGCCGATCTAAAGCTTAAGGAGCTGAAATCGGTTGCCAAGTTTTTTATTCTTAGATTGGTCTAATACTTTAGATGGGGACAAGTGTCCCCATCCAAAGTACAGGTTTATCTCCTCAGCTCCGTCGGGATCCGACGGGCTGAGAACACAGAGCCTGTCTGCAGCTGCAGAGGCTCTCTCCCTCAGAAGCTGTGAGTGCGGGAAGCTAGCAGCTCCTCCCTCTCCCTTCATTCTATTACAGTGAGCAGAGGCTGCCAGCTCAGTGACAGCCTCAGTGACCTGGCAGCTTCTTCTCGCGGCCAGGGTCCCTAGATGCTGTCTGCCTGGTCCCCCTAGCTGCTCAGGCCCTGATGGCACCCCGAGCAACTAGGGGGACCCGACGGACAGTGCTGGCACACAGAGGGTGCCCTGCTGATTTTTATCCTATTTTTTTGCCCGATTGACCATGCGTGATGACATTGTGTCACAATCTAAACGTGTATGGGGGGCTTAGGCAAAGACAAGAATTAATTTATTGACATTTAAGACAAACAAGAAAGTTGACATTTTATAGTACCGTCAACACTGTGAAAACGATGGTACATGAATAAGGAGGTGGATGTGCATCGGGAAAAACTTGCAGAGAGGACACTGAAGGATATATACAGCCGTCTCCCTCCATTTTGTCTATCTTGCATCCATTTTGGACAAACTAAAACTCACGTAGAAAGTAGCTAATTATAATTTTGTATTTTCTTGTGTTCTCCTTTCAAGGTTAACTACCGAAACCAGTTGGATCTAGTTTTGTGTCTTCTCATTTTCCAACTGATACTTTGTAGCTGATAACAAGAGTTTCTTACCAATTACAGCTTGAGGGGGAGAATATGTTAACCGTTAAGTTGAAACCGACCATGTGTTACAATGTCTTATCTAAGGTATAAAAGAGCTGAGCAGAAATCATTAAAAAGAACAGCTTCTTGATACCACAACCTGCGCGTGTGTCTATTTCTTTAAGAGGCTGTTCCCGAACATGTTCGTAGGTGATTGCAGATAACGGACTGGACTGAATTAATCGATAACCAAATCCTTTCAGACACTTCCCATTCTGATGAATGAGACCATGTCAACTCTGAGAACCATATTTTTATAGTGGCACCACACAGTGTCACCGGAGACGTGTCCATTGAAGATCAATGGTCGTGTCCGTGGAATAGGCATGCCTGAACAGCATCGGGCATGGCTTTTCTGTGTTTTGCTATGGCATTGGCGGGAATGAGCCACATGACCCACACATCGCAGAAAATCTACCTGCAAATCGGTCAACACGTCTCTTTTTTCCCTGCGCTGGACATGTGGCCTAATTGTTGAAGAAGGTCAGGCAGATATTTATACAACAGAATAAGATGTTATTATAGTGAGAGTCCTGACCATCTCAAAGTATGAGTATGCCAAGCATGTGTAGCATGCCCAGGATACTCAATGCCTAATATTTTATCTAAAGCTGGGAAAGAGTAAAGAAGGAAGGCAAGAAGTGGAAAAATAAAAGGGGAGGGAGGAAGAGAGCAGGAAGAGGAGGAGAGGTGGGTGAGAACAGTTTTCAGGCAGTTCCTAGGTGCCCAACCTGTGGCCGGGGGGCCACATGCGGCCCTTTGGGCATTCTTCAGCGGCCCTACTCAGTCTTGCGGCCTCCGAAACCTTATTGTTCATGCAGAGGGCACAGGAACTCATGTTGCATCACATAACCTCTGAATCAAAATGTGCATCACCATACTACAGTTTTACGCAGTGCCCAAAGTATCATTTAAAATAAGTTTTGTTATTTAACAATTAAAAATAACCACAGTCTTCCAGCTATGTCCATATAAAAATGCTTATACAAGTCAGTATAGATTGAAAATGTTATGTTTGGCCCTTTAGTGATGCTGAGGGCTACACTTGTGGCCCTCCATATCAACTCAGTTGCCCACAACTGAGGTAGTTGAAGAAAGATGGCATGTACCATTGGGTGACTATTTTAAAGTTCCTTTCCTATGGAGTTGAAGTGAAAGGGGTAATTAATGGATTGAATGGGTGCGGTTGTATTAAGGCATAATAATTCGAAAAACATTAAGTCATTGTGCAAGTCCCCCTTTCAGTGTAGTTCTTGGTAGACGATTTGTAACTGGAAGAAAGAAAGCCGAGCTCCGGGCGACTAGTCACTTCGTACATAATTTTTACACGTCCATTCTGGTCAAGAGCTGTGTGAACAGAAGGGGGTTCCACAGGCCCATTTAAGAAAATATTTACTTTCCTGCCCCAGAGAGAAGGAAGGGGTTTCCCAAAACTGGAGTCATTGGACCCACATAGAAGAAAAAATTCAGTTTCTTGAGGGAGAAGGACTCTTGGGGAAGAGTGACATCGAGGATCTTAGTTACTGAAGTACGAGGAGGTGGCGCATGCATTGGTTTTACTTACATATCACATTTTATACTTTTGCTGTTATCTCTGAATAATGTGAATCCTGTTATTTGAGTTGATGTAGTCAGCAGTATGATCCCTCCAAGGATAAGGTCTCCAGGCTTCGTCACTCTTTCAACATCATCAATTAACTGCAGACTACATGAAGAACTTCCACAACCTCTGACACAGATGATGAGCACCAGAAACAACCTATAGATGAACATATGCAGTTTTGTCTAAAAGAAAAATAGAAATGTTGTAACTTTTTAACAACCAAAACAGGTCACTACTGAGATATCATTTGCCTTAGATGTCTCTGAATGATGGGACCATTTTGTATGCGCTCCACCCCTTATAATATGTTATTATCTTGCTTTGAAGCTACTATGCAACCATATAGAATAGCGGTGGGAAAACTAAGGCCCTGGGGCCAGATCCGACCCGCTTTTTTTATCAAACTCTTGGTCGGACTCCTTTATCAAATTTAACCTCTCTAGTGGTTATTACAAACCCAGTTTGTTCTGCGTTTGGAAAACTGCAGCGATTGTCTAAATCACTGCAGAATTTCCAGGGTTAGACCTCCTTAATGAAGGGGCGTCACCTTTTCAGCCCACACAGCCGGCGTGGGGTAGGGGCAGGGGCGTGGGTGAGGGGCAGTGTACTTTGTACACTGCTGCGATTGCCTGTACCGCCGGTACTGCAGTGCGCTAGGGAGGTTAAGAAACCAATGTGGCCCCCAAGTCAAAACTTTTTCCCATCCTTGATATAGAATGAATAATTTCAGCGTTGCGGAACTCATCTATCTACTCTCAGTTACCCTGAGAGGCACGCCATTCTTTTACCTCCTTATATCCTGGTCAAAAAAGAGTCAAGATAACCAGTAATCACTGAAAGTTGTGACACTATGAGTGATGTGATGATGTTATTAGAAAACACTTACACGTACATCAACTTCAAACACGGGCTTTGGATCAATTATACATTTACAGGAGTTCCAGAGACTTGCAAGACCCATACGTATGTCAGGAGATTTCAAATGATCAACTGCAGCAGAAGATAAGAAAGTTATGTTTTGTTAAAACAATTCATGTTGTATGGCAATGGAATAAAAAAGTAGCAGTCCCTCCTAAAATCTACACAAACTACACATCTGGGTTTGTATGTACACACACTGTACATTGTGGGCCTAAATGATGAACCTGACTTCAGATAAAAAAATATCAAATTCACCGTGCCCACACAGCCTGCATTATCCAGTACCAACAAAGGAACCCAGTACTCATTACCCAATGGAGAACCCACTACTGGAGATGCCTAATGAGATTATACTTGCAGACTAAAGTTAGCCATACACGGGTCAACTTTGGTCAACCGATCGCCTTGTGCAATTTGAATATTGATCGATCGTACTACCACACATTGTAATGGATTTGTTTAAGATCGTACTATGGAGCGCATGGGGATTAAGATTGCTTTCATTACGATGGTAACACGAAGGTTCTATGCATGCGATCCATAGCATGATTGTAAATCGATTAAACGAAATACCTAGAAAAGCCATTTTAAACTTAAATTAAATTTCGATTGATTACAATCCAGATGGAAAAGAATCGAATTCCGTTTGATCAACCTGATTGATTAAGCCGATCAAACAGAAACATTGAACAATGTATGGCCACCTTAAAACTGAGCCAATCATATACAGCTGCAGAGTTATAAGGTGTACATACACCTGAAGATAGCTGTTCAATAGATGGCCTTTTCGAGCGGTGACGCCACGCCGTGCACGCTTGCTGGCATTGATCATGTGGCCATATAACGCACCCACCCCGGTTTTCGAGTGGGATCGATTTAAGACAGGTCGGCCAAGCAGGTATCAGACATGTCCTTAAATTCTGCTTGATCTGCATCCTTTGGATGGAGACCAGGGTCCCCATTCATAAGATTGAATGGGAATCGGGGACCCAAAGTGGTGCTCCTTGATTCCTATCCAATCAACGGCCGCTCGGTCGCAGCGCGGTGACGTCATCGATCATGCACACATCTGTAGGTGTATGGACACCTTAAGTGGCTAAGCTTCAGTCTGCATGTAATTGTCATCTTATTGTCGGAATTCGACATCACCCATTTCCTAGTCTTAACACAGCACTGGCTACCCAGTCACAATACATAACCAGCAATCTAATCCCAACACAACATCCAGCAACCTTTCACAAAACCCTCTGTGCCAACACCCAAACCCTGTCACAGCGTCCACTAACCAATCCCAACTTAACATCCACTACCAAGTGCCAACACAAACCCCACCAACCTCTCCTTACACAACACAACACAAACATCCACAATTAAGTGACAACACGACACACACCAACCTGTCCCAACATGACACCCACTATCCAGTCACAATACCAACCAGTCCCAGCACCATAACAAGAACACACAAAGTCAGTAAGCTAAAGCAGACATTTCATAACAGGGGCGGTCCTAGCCTGTTTGTTGCCCTGGGCGAGCACCCTCTTTGGCGCCCCCCCCCCCCCCCAGCAAGCACAAACAAAAAACATATTAAGGATTGTACTTAAACATATTCTATTGTAAAATTTGTTGTACTGTTGTAGTACTGCTCTGTTCCTGACCCAGCCAGAACTAAATTGTTGTAAGCAGAGAGCCATATCCATAGGTGGGTATACTCTGTACATTAAATGATATGTGACATACAGTGGGCACTCCACTCTGTACATTGAGTGATATGTGACATACAGTGGGCATTCCACTCTGTACATTGAGTGATATGTGACATACAGAGGGAACTCCACTCTGTATATTGTGTGATATGTGACATACTATGGGCACTTCACTCTGTACATTGTGTGATATGTGACATACAGTGGGCACTCCACTCTGTACATTGTGTG
>CM070035.1:4635874-4646534 GCA_036250615.1 Ptychadena robeensis
TTGCAGAAGTTCGATTCGCCTGTTTGCGAACAGCCGCAGCTGATGTTCGTCCATCACTATAGAATACACAACCCCATCTAACACCTCATACAATACACACAACCCTCCATGTCCATCATAGAATAAACCACAGCATACTGTACACACAAAACAACTTGTCAATCATAGAATACACAACCCCATCAAATACAATACACACAACACTCCATGCCCATCATAGAATAAACAAACACAGCATACAGTACACACAAAACAATATGTCCATCATAGAATACACAAACATGTCATACAATACACACATCATACACTACACACATTATACAATGCACTCATCATACAATGCAGATAACCCTCAAACACCTTATACAATACACACAACACTTCATGCCCATCATAGAATAAACAAAAACACCATACGCATCACACAATACACACAACACACTTTGCCCATCACAGCATATACACAACACACCATGCCCACCAAAATATACAGAAAACACATCTTACACATATACACAATGTAGCATCCTTATCATGGAATACTCAAAATCCCCCATTAGAGATATTCCGACTTACTGAAGTTGTGAGTTAATTGCAAAGCTCCTGGACATGGTATCATCACCACCATTTCTGGAGATGTATAGAAGGGCTGTGGAGACATCCCAAAGAAAGGAAGTATTGCTTTAGAACAAAAATCAATGCATACATTAAGTTCCAAATCAAGTCAAACTTTCCATTTGAAAAATGTTTGATGTTTAATTATAAGCATTGTGTTTTTTTTTGTGATAGACATCACTAGAGATGGTAAAATTTTTAATTGCAAAGCCCCTGAACATGGTATCATTACCAGGCTGGACATGTAGAGAAAGGTTTGGGGTATACAACAAAAAAGAAACGATGTCTCTAACACAAATAGCTTTTGCACAAATTAGGTTCAAAATCAAGTCAAAATTTAGAATATCGGCATTTCAACTTTGTTTTTGAACTTAATTTATGCAAAAACTACATGCGCTAGAGCAAAACTTTTTCCAAATGTTCCCACAACCCTTCTCTACATCTCCAGCAATTTTGGTGATGATGATGATAGAATGTTCAGGGGCTGTGCAATCAGCTCACAAAGTTAGCAAGTCGAAAAATTCGACCATCTCTAGACATCACCATGTAGCATGTGTGGTGTATGTTGTTTGATGGGAATGGTGTTGTGTGTGATCTGTTATGTATGTTGTGAGGTGTCTTCTAAATGTGTGTGTTCTGTAACGGGCACTGTGTGTTCTATTCTATGAATGTTGTGTTGGGTGTGTCTATTCCAAGACAGGTGTGTTGCTTGTGTGTGTTTGTGTATCATGAATATGGTGTGATAGACCCATAAACATGACCCAGTCCAGTTGGCACAAATTACCGCCCTTCTGATAATCTGTCTGCCTCCGTACTTACACACCTATTCTAAGCCAATAAATGTGTAATACATTTGCTTCAATTGTAGGTGTGTGTAGTTACAAAGGCAGAGAGTGGTTAAGAAGAACAAATATTTACCTGGAGTTCTAAGGTCTCAGATTATACCCAACTGCCCATCGTAGAATTTATACACACAGCATACACAACATGGCCATTGATGGGATACATACACTAACAACACACAATGGATATCATATTCACACAACAGGCCATACACAATATATAGCTCAAATTCACATAACATGGAACACAGAAGACCAAAATACATTTGTATCTTGCTGTAAACTGCTATGTGTGTTCTAGAAGGTCTGGAAATCCCCCTGTACAGTGAGGTTCAGCCCAGCAACAGAGGAGGTGCTGATGAGCCGCATACAGCACAAATATCATTGTTAGGAGTAATTCCAGGTCTCCTGAAGTCTGCCAGCTAATAGTACCAGGACTCTGTGTATCTCTCCAGGAGACCCCAGTGGGATTGGGCCTTTCCAGCTAGGCCAGAGGGACTACAGGAACCAGCCATGCCATATGAGTGTGTTTCCTTGAATGGCTAGGGGTTGAGAAAGGAGGGCTCTCCCTTGAACATAGCATAGGCCGCTTTTTCCCTGTCCTTCTCTCCTTTTTCCCCCACTCTCTCTCTCTCTCTCTTCCTTCTTCTAGTTTCTCTCTTTCTTTCTAATGTGTATTTCATGTGACAATTCATTTGTTCAAATTGTTTCACATGTGCTTTTATTTTATTTTACTTATTTTCTGCTTGATTTTGGATTGTATACTTTGAAAATCAATAAAATATTTGTAACAGAACATAGCATAGGAACTAGAGACTATTCTCCACTCCCATAATAAGATATCAGAACCTCTCTTCTGGGTTAGAGCTGTAGTGTAGTGGAAATACACTTGAATCTGTATATGTATAGCTGGCCAAGGCATGGTATGTAAATATGTGTACATACCTGTAAGAATTGTATCTTTTTGTATAGCAGCTGCTGGAAAAGTCTGGAAGATGAGGTCATTTTGTAGTTAATTGTTTAGCCCAGTAACTGTATACCCCCTCCTCTGGGCAGACACTATTAATGTAATTGTTCAGTTGTTTGGCGAGCATTTTTTTTGGCTTTCTGTCACTGCAGTCTCCAGAGCTCTTGTTCTGATGAGTAAAAGGGGTTCCCTTTGGACTAGGAGAGCCTCTTCCTCATCTTGTCCGAGTGGTGCAGGTCGCATCACGCCTGAAGTTCCAGCAGCCTCCATCTGGACCATCTGTTTCTGTATTCTGGGTAAGAGCCTCAAACTCAGCACCTCCCAGCAGCTGGTAGGAACTGTTTAGTACCTCTGAGCATAGGCATCCAAAACCAAAAAGAACCTGGTTGCTCCGGTCCGTTACGCCAGGCAAAGCTATGGAGCCTCTGCCTTTCTTATGTTTTTTGGACTGTATATATCATCAGCAACCTATCCCAAGAACTAAAAATCTAAAATCTAATTTAGACTAGTAAAGTTATCCCATTCAATATCTAAGGGAGTTATCCGTGGCGGCCTGAGCATGGCATATTCTGTTTAAAAAAATCTGGTTGGTCCAGGGGGCGCCATTGACATAGGATTGTTAACCCAGCTAAAGTTTGGGTTGAGTCATACACCTGCTAATACACCAGGCTGGTGACTCTTGGGTGACCCCAACACAGCACTGTTTAAAAAAATATTGACTTCTACTTTAAACTTAATTTATGCAAAACTTTATGAGGAAAACCAATTCTTCCCCACAACCCTTGCTTACATATCCATCAAATTTGGTGATGATAACATGTTCAGAGGCATTGCAATGAACTCACATTTCACCCAAAAAAATGTGTCCCTCTCTAAAGATTTAGGCATTTGTGTAAGGCTAGGTTTCCACTGCGTTATCGGCTCTTTCGACACTCCCTGCGTTGATCGCATTCCTTGATGGGGATGTCGACAGAGCTGATCCATATACCCGCCTACCGCACTGGCTATTCCTGGCTGGAGGTTGATGTACTGCACTACTTTGACCTTTTATATCAGAAAGACCATCTTTTATAGATCTATCAATACATTATGAAGCTGTTTGTATTTAAAACTGTGACCTTATGTGTTAAAGAAAACACCTCGAGGACATGGAAGCCATATTGTTTCTGATATTGATTATCACCGTCAGAGGATATTGTAAAGATTCATCATGCAGCCTGGAGTTTATCGGTGATGTTCAAAATGTGAATCAACATGGAGACCTGACACTTGGGGGAATAGTATTACTGACTGCATCGGCTGATGTTCTAGGAATGACTAACTTAAAAAAAATCAGCTTTCTAAAATGCAATAGGTAAGTACGAATGTGAAATACAGTGGACCTTTGTGTTACAACTGGATTAACTTAAGACCAACTTGAGTTTTTCTTGTGTGGTGGCATTCATGTGTCCAGCACGTCTAAATGGACCATCTCACCAATCTACAAAAGGCTACAAGGCAGAATTCCTGTTCTTATGGAAGGGGACTAATAATTCCTTCCATTTCATCCTCTCTTCCTGAAAGCTCTAAACTTGAGCACGGGTCTCCATTTAAAGTAATGGCATGGCTGCAGCTGAAGGGCACACAGGCAGCTGTGATCAGCTAGTTTCAGTCCAGGAGTATGAAGGGGGCGGAGCAAGCACGTCTCTGAGAGGGGAGGGGGGGGTGCTGGCTTACTCTCTCTCTCTCTGCTTCTACCCAGCCAGCAGTCACTGGCTGGGGAGAAGCAAAGACCCGGGGAACCACGGGGAAACCGAGTCACCATGGAACGGGAATTGATTGCCCATGTGGTGCACATTGATTATTGTTTGATTGACCCGCGATCAATCACAGCATGGTGATGTCACCACGCTGTGATTGATCGCCAGTCAATTGCACTGAAATCTACCCGTGTATGGCCAGCTTATTTCAGGAACCAACAGAAATATTTATTCTAATGCAACACTAAGCTTACATCAACACCAAGGCTATATTGTGTTATGAAGGGTATCGCATTAGGATCAAAGTTGGCCCTCGATGTCCCTCGTTTCTTGGCCTTGCCATTTATCTACAGAATCGGTTGTCATTATGGCACAACAGTGTATGGAATGCTGCAACAACCCAGCAGAGACTGAACATAAAACTATGCAAGAAAAGTAGCCTCGGGGACATAGCTTGACAACCAGAAGCACTGTGGAAACAATGATGGGCAGAAATATGTAATATTAGGGCCCTTTTACTCTATATACATTTTTAAAGGCAAACGTTAACACATTGTAAAGTTCAGGGGAAAGGCATCACCAGAGCAGCCGTATGATAAACAAAAAGGTTTTATTTCAACGGAAAACACAAATTAAATCCTGCAGCATATGAAGCAGCCTTATTGCATGCAGCATTCCAAACACATATTCATTGGGGTAACTGGTAACAGTTCACCCATGACACTCAGGAAGAAGTCTTGAGATTCCTCCCAGGCTTTCCAAATGAAAACTTTGCTCCAGAGAGAGAGATGAACTCCACACACCTAGACTGCACGCCTGACCAGCTTCTCTAGTCCACCCCCTCTCTGACACCAGAGCTTTTTCAATCAGCCTTCCTGCCTAGCTGAAAATCACAATCAAACCCCGGAGTGTACCTCAGGTGAAGTGGGAAGGCTTACCCAGTTCCTTCCCTCACACTCTAGAGTCCAGGACCCGAAAAACATTAACAAATGGCAACCATGGTTGCCCGTATATTTTCCCAAACTCCTTACCCAGTATACGGCCAGAACCAAAGCCCATAATACGGGGAGATATACTTCCCATCCAGGATCCACCCTTGGGATCTTCTACAACATATACATTTAAGCTTGGTGGTGTTGATTAAGCTCCTGGGCGCTACGCACGTGGCAAACTTTTTTAAAAAGGTGGCAGAGCCTGCCCTCCTTGTGGTCCCGAACACATCCCTGGCATCATTGGTGATGCTGGATGGATGCTTGAAAAATGCAACGCCCCCCTCAATAACATGGAGGACATGGCACCTCCTACCCCCACCCGTTTGGCTTCATATCTGACATCATCGGGGTAAACCCTTAAGCTTCAGCAGATGGGTGGGTTTCCCTGTAGTTAACTCAAGCAGAACGCCCAAAGGATCTGACTTGTTGTACAGGCACATGCACTGAGTATTATTATATTGTTTTTTTTATAAGAAAATTCGTTTAGACAACAAATTGTCTGTGGATCACAAATGGGTCTGCGAAGGCTGAAGAGAAAACTAGGTTACGCTTGAGTTACAAATCTATGCAAGCTTTTTGGTATGAAAAAGTTTAGGGAAAGATAAAAGTTCACAAATCTGTCCCTTTAATTAAGGTTTTTCTTAACCTCCTACATTAAGGCCCAAAGGCATCAAAATATAACCTTGTAGACTTTAATAAGTTTATTGCAAAGTCTAGTGAGGGCCCATGTTTGACCCAATGTGGGCCGAATCTATAGGGAGACAATGCCCTAATGAATCTACTTGACACAAGTCCAGCTAAAGCTAGCCAGATACATTTCCTGGTTCCCAAGCTAGAGTGCGGGCGCGAAGTTACTCCAGGGGGGCACTGGCCCCCATTCTTAACCTGTGTTTGAATAAGGAGGGAGGGGGGGCTCAATAATATTCCTAAATAGAAAAGAGGGACCCTGCAAGGAAAGTTTGGGAACCCTTGCTCTACAGTATCTTTAGTATGTACATCATCTGTTTCTACAGACCAAGTCTCCATCACCTCCGGCATCTCCTGGCCTTCATGTTTGCTGTAGAGGAAATAAATAAAAGATCGGACATATTACCTAATATCACCCTGGGTTACAGGATATATGATTCCTGTATATTAGAATATAAAGCTGTACAGAGTGTGCTGAGTATATTATCCGGGGTGGAGGAAGCCGTCCCCAACTACAGCTGTAACCAGGAGGACAGAGTGGTGGCTTTCATTGGACATTTGGCTTCCTCTTCATCACTCTCTATAGCTGGAGTGACCGGGATCTACAACTATCCACAGGTAAGAATCCTAATTCCGGACAAAATCATATTAACCTCCCTAGCGGTTGAGACGAGCCTGGCTCGTCCGCTGTTTAGGCTCGTCTCAACCGCAGGGGAAGCCGGCATTGGGTAGACCCGATGCCTCCCTGGAAAGCTGCAGCGATTTCGGGGGTTTCGGCACCGCCCGATCACGTCACGGTGACGCGGAAGGGGGCGGGGGGTGGGTCGGCGCCATAGACCTCCATGTTAATGGAGGAGCGCCGGCTTTCCCTCTCACGCAGCTGGTAGCGAGTGACAGGCAGTGTACTTTGTGTGCCGGCCATTATCTTCAATGAAGACGCCGGTCTTCATTGAAGCTTATGGCATCAGCTTCCATCGGCCAGAGATTATCGGACATGTCCGTTCTCTGGCCGGCCAAGCTTTGGGGCGAAAGAGATCTGTCGCCCCATGTGGGCACATGCCGATTAGCGGCCGTTTTTTCAGCTGACCGACAGCGCGAGCGTGCACGCCCGTCGGTCAGGTGAAAAATCGGCCGATTATCGGCATGTGTATGGCAGGCATAAGTATTTTAGAGATTTTATCATTTAAATAAATGATATATTTTTATTTATTTATTTTTAATGTAATTTCTTTTTACATGATTGTGTGTATCAAACATTATAGTCAGGATGTCTATTAGACCCTTGCACGGACATATGTTGGGAAGTTACAGGCCTACAACATAAAGAAAAATTCCATTTAAGTCTATGGTGCGCTTTTGGTACAGAAATCTGGATCTCAGCAGTGCGCTAGGGAGGTTAATGCGGTGCCATCGAAGACACATTTATTGAAGATTAGTGATGGCCGAACCTCGGCCATGTTCGTCCTCGGACGGGCGGAGCGGACTTTTAAAAAAGTCCACCGTCCGCCCGTTCGCGGACAGATTCTAATTCCCCGCTGCTAGGCGGGGAATTAGAATCGAAAAACCCGGATGTGACGTCAGTGACGTCACATCCGGCACCTGGAACGCATAGTTCCTGGTGTGCTTACCGGATGTGATGTCACTGACGTCACATCCGGGTGTGCGAGCCGGCTTTCCACTGAAAGACCGGGTTCTCTACCCGGTCTTCAGTGGAAACATTCTTCCTGCGGCGGGATCTCGCTGCGTATGATCCCACCGGAGGAAGAATAGAGGGCTCCTTCAGGCCGGCGGACAGGGCGGGTCGAACACCCGTACTGTCCGCCGGCGGGAAGGAGGGCGAACATGCTTGTTCGCGGCCGAACTTGCTGCCTTGCGGGCAGTTCGGCCATCACTATTGAAGATCAATAGACATCCCTGAAAAACATGGAAAAGCAGGGTTTGCTGCTAATTAAGAGGACGCGTTCCCACCGAGCCAGGAACATGGAGCTTTGGAAAAATGTAAAGAGCTGGGAAAAGCGATGCTCCCTCCATTAACATGGAGGTCTTTTGGGCCGCCCCCCGCCTCATAGGCGTTAATGATGATGTGGGGCCAGAAGGGATCAGGCTCGTAGTGCATAGGTGAGTATGGTAAAACAGTTTGTTATAGGAACAAGCTGTGACCGTGGGTTCGGGCATAATACCCAGGAGGTTAATGTTGCTCATAAATTCTTCCTGTTATTATTATCTTGTATTTACCTAGTGTCGACATATAACTCAGCGCTTTAAGCCCCCCATACACCACATACAATTACCATGCAACTTCTGTACAACCAACTTTTCTTCTACCAAAACCATGTAATAGGAGGACCTTTCTACACCTTCCAATCACTATGTATTCTATCAGGGAGGTCACTATACTACATAGTTGTTGGTAGGTCTCATGAAATTTGTATGGAGGAATCTGAAGGTGTATGGGGGGCTTTACAGAGTATATATAGTCATATCACTTACCCGGGCAGTGCTGATTTCCTGACTACCCTTCCCCCCCAACTTATTCCTAATAAATAACCACAGAGACATACTTCTTTGGAAACTTTGTTTGTATGAAGTGTGAGTTTTACAAAAAAGGCCACAGCTTATCCATAAACTGACATCAACCCTCGCCAGTGCCAATAACTTAACTTAACATTAATAATTCCAACTTTAAGTTAAATAATTTTAAATAACATATTAAATAACATATTCAACCACCGTCCGTACCAGCCACCTGCCCTTTTTTAATCCAGCACGTGGGTACTTCCAATAAATGAAAACAGTAAACAATAACTAACCTAGGGCCTGGGCCCTCTATAAACCCCACATTTTGATGACTGCCATCCCTAAATAAGCACGTCACCACTATTTACCAGCTAAAATCCCACTTGGCACTGACGAGGACCCGCCAGCTGCGACAATTACAACAAAGAAAAGAATAACAGACACAAAAGTACATACAGAATAAAATTGTAAACAAGGGAGGGAGGGTGGGTGCTTTGTCTCCTGCGGAAGAGGCCTCACTTCCGGGCGCTCTCCCCTATATAGCCTCTTTAACCCCGCCTCTGGTCCCTCCCCTTCCTGGCCTCCTCACCTGTCCGTCACTCGTTCCCAGCCCGCCCTGTCAAGGCTGCTCCCTCCTACCTGGCTGCGCCGTCCGGCTCTGCAGCCCCAAACTGTCTCTCAGAGGAGCTCACAATCTAATGTCTCCAACATAGTCATTTATATGTAACTAACACAGTCATATGTAGGTAGGCATACACGCCTTGATTCTCCCTCGATAGATGAGGGACAGACTGGAGCGTCATGACGCCAGCATTGGCCGGCACCCTTTGTAATGGAACCGGAATATACCAACATGACGAATCACCATGCGATCCGACATGCGGCAGATTCCTGGTCGATCTTGCCAGGTGGGCGCAGCAGATTTTCGGCTTATTGGCTAGAACGCGTGTGGCTTTTGATTGGCCAGGAATCTACCGTGTATGGCTAGCTTTAGTCACGTGTAGCTAACATAGGAGAATCTTTTTTGGGGGGAACCCAATTAAACAAGCCGTGGCTTTGGAGTGTGGGAGGAAACTCACACACGGGAGAACATACAACTCGTTGCAGATAGTGCCCAGGCCAGGAATCAAACCTAGGACTCTACCGCTGCATGGCCAGAGTGCTAACCACCTGAGCCAGAGTGCTCGTTTGAAACACATTGTTGCCTCTGACCAAAATCATGGCGAATGAGATGACATGGGAACCATTGTCAGTGTCAGTTGTCCCATCACCTCCAACGCAATGTGTACTCTTACTGTCGCCCTGTGTCACACCCTACATGGAGGTTTAGTCTTCATTATGTAGACTGGACCAAGCCAAGGCACCTTTGTTGCGATAGATGTAAGCTGGTGACCCTTACAAGTCATGAAAAGCCTTTTTTTGTATAAGTAAACTCTCTTTGTCCTCCTCAGATCAGTTATGGAGCCATGGATCCAGTATTCAATAACAGACAATTATTCCCATATTTTTATCGCACGGTTCCCGATGAGCGCTCCTACTATAGAGCCATTGTCCTCCTACTGAAACATTTTGGCTGGACCTGGGTTGGGATCCTGGCGACGGACGATGAGGCCAGCCTACGAGGGAGCACAGAGCTCTACAATATGATCATACAGAGCGGGATCTGCGTCGCCTTCAGGAAAGTTATCAAAAATATTAGCGTAAATGTACAATTTGATTAGACGGTGCATGAAATGAAAAAGATAAGTTGTGATGTCATCTTATTTTTTGGAGATACTGAAGTCGCAAACAGAGAAGGAATCTTTGACAATTACGAGTCCAGGAAAGTTGTTATTGTATCCACTTTTGCAGTTAACTTTTACATGATGCAAAAACTTAACGGCTCATTGCATATTTCGCTACCAGGAAGGGAAATTCCAGGGTTAAAAGATTATCTGCTGAGTGCCGGTCCAAAGAAATATCCAAATGTAAATATTTTTCAACTGATCTGGATCCTTTATCTTAAATGTTGTGAAAAGCCTGACATTTATTTTCCACAATGTAATGAAATGGATACACTTGGGAGATTGGATCCATCTCAATTTAATGTCGACCATTTCCGCCCATGGGAGGTACGGATAATGTTTACCAGAACAGAAATGATCTTGCTGTCTAAAGCCCCCCATACACCTTACAATCTTTCCATCCAATTACTGTACAATCAAATTGTACTACCAAAACCATGTAATATGAGGACCATTTTAATCCTTCCAATCACTATGTATTCTATTAGGGAGGACCCAGCACTACATAGCAGTGATA
>CM070035.1:4656626-4667930 GCA_036250615.1 Ptychadena robeensis
GCTCTCCCTATCTATCTAGTACTGGAGACACAGGATCAATGTAAAATGCCCGCTGGGGGGGCTTCTTTTATAAGGGGGGAGTGTCCTCCAGGAGCGAAAAATGTGTTATTGGCTGTAATGTCCCATCTGACTATAGGGTGAGGGGTCGTTCTTTGTCTCCATGTTAAGGTATAGGGGGCGGGTCGAACACCCATAATGTTCGCATGTTTGCAGCGAACTGTCCGCCAGGCAAACTTTTCGGCCATCACTAGTATTCTATGATGGACAAGTTGTTTTGTGTGTACTGTATGCTGTGTTTGTGTATTCTATGATAGGCATGGGGTGCTGTGTGTATTGTATGAGGTGTTTGATGGCCTTGCATATTCTTTGAAGGACATGTTGATTTATATGTACTGTATGATGTGTTTGTTAGGTTTGTGTATTTTATGATGGGCATGTTGTTTATATGTACTGTATGCTGTGTTTGTGTATTCTATGATGGGCATGGAGTGTTGTGTGTATTGTATGAGGTGTTTGATGGGGTTGTGTATTCTTTGATGGACATGTTGTTTTATATGTACTGTATGAGGTGTTTGTTAGAGTTGTGTATTCTATGATGGACATATTGTTTTGTGTGTACTGTATGCTGTGTTTGTGTATTCTATGATGGGCATGGAGTGTTGTGTGTATTGTATGAGGTATTTGATGGGGTTGTGTATTTTATGATGGACATGTTGTTTTATATGTACTGTATGAGGTGTTTGTTAGGGTTGCGTATTCTATGATGGACATATTGTTTTGTGTGTACTGTATTCTGTGTTTGTGTATCCTATGATGGGCATGGAGTGTTGTGTGTAATGTATGAGGCGTTTGATGGGGTTGTGTATTCTATGATGGACAAGTTGTTTTGTGTGTACAGTATGCTGCGGTTGTGTATTCTATGGCAGATTAGCCTTGGGATCCTTTATGTAAGCTGTACACTGACACCGTATGGCAAGTCCCCATCCTCTTCTTATGCGGGTGATGCCGCTCCGGCATCTTTTTATTATTTTCTCACACCGGTGCAGGTGTATTTGCAATGAGCATCGATACAAATATTTCTCCTCCGGAGACTGGTATAAGAATAATATCTGAGACATTTTTACCGCATACATTACAGTGATAACAATAGAGAAAAGTATAATACAAATGTTTTAAACAATGCTAAGAAAACTAAATTGTTAACGCCAAAACTCCTTGACTAGCAGCTTCCAATCTCTGAAAACCCCTTTTCTTCCTGGATTTAGAAAATTATGCAAAACACAGTTATTTTGCAATTCAAAGGAATGAAGTTCTGAAATTGCATGGGTTCTACTGAAAAGCCTTGTGCATCAGGTTTGTGTTAGAGGCAACTTAATGCTGACATTGGCAGAAAGAACATTTTTAAGCACCCGTAGGGGCTTCCTAACCCTTCAACTGTGGTCTTCCAGGTTCAAACGGCTAATAATGGGGGTTTTCCAGTAAAAACAAGATGCCAGGGCTAAATAAGCGGTCCCGGTAGTGGTAAGAGTGGCCCCCCTGAAGTGGGCAGTGTAGTCTGGGACTCAGGACTACCCTCATCCACTCCCCCAATTCCTAATCCCCCCTCCTGTAGTTCATGTGGTCGGAGATCGTACCGCAACTCTGGTCAGCAATCCCTCTGAACATGTTCAACAAGTCTCTAATCAAGATCAATAGTGTGGTTAGCAAACATGTCCACTTGTTGAAGGGTGTGGTGGTTCAACATCAGCTATTGGAGGGGAAACCAGGTTAATTCAGGTTTCAATGGCTAATAATGGGGGTTTTCCAGTAAAAACAGGATGCCAGGGCTACACAAGCAGTCCCGGAAGTGGTAAGAGTGGCCCCTCTGAAGTGGGCGGTGTAGTCCGGGACTCAGTACTACCCTCATCCACTCCCCCAATTCCTAATCCCCCCCTCTGTAGTTGGAGGGGAAACCAGGTTATTTCAGTAATGATTGGGTACACCTCATGGATAGCGATGGCCGAACTTCCCGCAAGGATGTTCGCCTTCTTTCTAGCCCACGAGCAGTACGAGTGTTCGATCCGCTCTATTCGCCGACGAGAAGAAGCTCTCTATTCTTCATCCGGCAGGATCAGCAAGATCCCACCGCAGAAAGAATCTGTTCACTAGAAGACCAGGCATTAAGCCGGTCTTCTAGTGAGGAGCCGACTCGAGAACCGGAAGCGAAGTCAGCGAATCTGCCCGGGGGAATTCGGACCTGGCCGAAGTTCACCCATCACTACTCATGGACCTAGGCCTGGATGTTTTCAATTTCGGTGCAAGGGAGGCTGCCTTTGGGGCATGGTGTGGCATGCCGTATTAGCCAATAGCTTGCAGTGGCAGGTCCTTGGCACTGTCCTTGGGTAGTCGTACTGGAAGACTGAGCTATTACAAGGGTCAATGATAAGTTGGTGTACTGTGTCCAGAAGGTGTCAGGGTTTAGTACCCACCAAGCTCTTTAGGCTGGTGACTGGTACAGGTTATTTACAGAGGTCAGACATTTTTTAAGGACACTCTCAGGGACCTTTGCAGTTGTTTACAAGTTCAGTAATAGTGTGTTATTCAGGTTATCAAGTTTGGATGTTATTGTTTAGTTAATTTATGTTAATTTATTTTATTTCTCTTCATTAAAATGTTCTTGGTATGTCTTTATGAGCTGTGGCCTTGAATACATCCACTTACCATTCGAAAAGCATTTTAATTTATTTTATGAATATAGGATATAAGGGTCTTAGGTAAGTGAGGCCACTTCTTCCATTGGCCTTGCCCAAGTCATTATTTTCCAGCATCCCGATTTAAAGAAAAAGGAAAAGAACGTTTTCCAAGAAAAGCTCCCTAAAGATCAAGGGGACTTTAATGACAACAGCATCAGATTATATTTGATTTTATTAAAAGTTGCAAATGGTTTCCTCCATATGCATGTTTACAAATATTATACAGTACAGACATCCATATATAGAGGGGTGCACATGAGCTCCTCATATGAGTACTAGGAGAGGGTGTTTGGTACTCACCCCATATGTAGGGTGGTCATCTTTACTGTCTCCTTCACTGTGCTCTGCGTCAGCTTCCTGCATGGTAGATTCTGCTGCAGATGGACCTCCCTGTTCCTGATTGAGCCTCCGATTAGCTGTCTCCATTCACAGGTCAACAGCTGGCTTTGGGTAAACTGTAACTCTCATAATACAACACAGTTTGAATCCCCAGATCTCATACCTCGGTAGTGCAGCCTTGAAATTGTCTGGCTAGTAAATAACCCCTGGGACTACCTTCAGTCCAAATATCAACCTTTCATAGTCATATTCCAACTGTCAAACAGTTTTCTCTTGTCATATTTTCCTCTTACATATGCCTACTCTGATTTTCACCCCCCAGATCTCCAACACCCATAAAAGTCCAATCTTTTTTGGGGGGGATTGTAAATTACATTCCCTTAAATTACATTCCCTTACTGAATGATTCCCAAATAACTGCTTTAACCGCCCATCCCACCTTTTAACAGCTATAATAAACACGCAACACAGGAATTAGGAATTTCAGAAAAAGCTATATATATATATATTTCCAGGCCACAGCTTAAAATACCAATATAAATGAGAATAACTAGTGATGAGTGAGCACCAAAGTGTTCGGCACACCCTGCTCGGATGAAGGGAGGGTGTCTGGTCCATTGGAAAAGGTCAGAAAGTAACATAAACACTACCCAAATGGGCCAGGAACAGCATGGGCACAATGTCTGGATGCATCTTGGACTGTCACTGCTGGGAACCAGTTAGTCCGAGTTGTACGCCACTTGACTGACATAAACATGCCTAAAACCTAAAAAAAAAAATTATTTTCAGGAAAAATTACACTCTAAAATATTACATGTGATTGCCTGCAGGTGTGCTGAAGTTCTAAAACAGAAGATATGAGTGCATGCTGTTTAGCTGCTGCTCTAAAACATTAGATGTTAGTGCCTGCAGGTGAGCTGCGCTCTAAAAGATTATATAACAGTGCCTGCAGGTGAGCTGCGCTCTAAAAGATTATATAACAGTGCTTGCAGGTGAGCTGAAGCTCTAAAACATTATATGCCAGTGCCTGTTACTGATACTCTAAAACATGATATTGAAGTGCCTGCAGGTGAGCAGATGCTCTAAAACATTATATGCGAGAGCACTCTGTGCACCATATAAAACATTTTAGTTGAGTGCCTGTACTTGAGCTGACCTTAATAAAAAAAATTAGAGTTCAGGAAATAAATACACTCTGAATGAAGAGGAGGAGAAAACAAGATTCAACCACATACCTGGTGTGGTGCATTCTAAACATATTTTGAAATTGCCTTTATCAGCTCAGCTTTCCTGTGGTGGAGTTGAGAAATCAGAAGCAATCCAGGCATTGTTCCATTTTATCTAAATCAACCTGTCAGCATTGCCAGTGGAGAAGCGGATACACTTCTCTGTTGTAATGCCACCAGAAGCACAAATTACACGCTCACATAAATGCTGGTGGCAAAACAAGCTAGCACCTCCAAGGCGTGGAGCGCAAGTTCGTGCCACGTGTCGAGCTTGGTTTTTTTACAAAATACGTCCAATGCGAGGGTCATGGGAAAGGCAGCCTAACATAAGGTCAGCCATATGTGCCAGAGTACCCACCGGCAAGACGTCGATGTCTTAAATCTCCTCCTCTTCTCATCCACGCTGAACAGATGTAATTAAAGTGACATGAGTACTACTTACCTCTGTAGCAGAGGCAACAGTCTCCAGCAGCTCCTCTTCCTGCTCTTCATGGTCCAAGTCGAGCTGTGAAGCCAAACTGTGGGTGGTATCGCTATCACTCTGTGTCATCTCCTCCCCCATTACCTTGTCTGCCACATTCAGAGTGTTTTCCTTAATTGTGAGCAGTGATCGTTTAAGTTGACACAGCAGTGGAATGGTTACACTGATGATAGCATTATCAACACTAACCATCTTTGTGGGATCAAAGTTGTTTAAAATTCAATGCCCACTCTTTGCTTGTTAATAGTGGCAGTTGACTGGAAAGGCAACAACCATGTTGCAGCTGGTATTCCACGATTGCCCTCCGCTGCTCATAAAGCCTGGACAACATGTAGAACGCGGAGTTCCAGCATGTGCTAAGGTAGCACAACAGTTGGTGAGCCAGAAGCCACAAGTGCTACAGCAGGATTGACAGACCGACTGAAGCTGTGGACGACGATCTGAAATGGGCGCGCCTTCACTAGTAGATCTAGCAAATTGGGGTAGGTTTTAATAAACTGCTGAACAACTAAATTTAAAACAGGGACTAGGCAGGAAATGTGGGTCAGGTTGCCAAGCTCCAATGCCGCCACTAATTGTCAGCCCCATTTATGCCTGGTTGGAGGTTGAGTGGCCACAGCTTGGTCTAGTACCTTATACCCTGCCACAGCTCTGCAGGGGTGTGCTGTGTGTCCCCCAAGCAGATCAGCTTCAGCACAACCTGTTGGCGCTTTCCCACAGCAGTGCTACACTGCTTCCAGCTAGTAACTGATGGCAGACTGATGTTTGAAGTGGAAGTGAAGGTGGCGGAAGAGAAGTGGGGTTTGGAGCCAGTAACATAGCTGCTGGCGGAGACCCTGATGGACGTAGGGCCCGCAACCCCGGGTGTGGGTAGCACCTGTGCCATCCCAGGTTATGACTCATTCCCAGCCACTACAACATTCACCCAGTGTGCGGTCAGAGAAATGTAGCATTCCTGGCCACCAGCACTTGTCCATGTGTCCGTGGTGAGGTTTACCTTCACGCTGACTGTGTTGGTCAGGGCACGGGGGAAAATGGCACACCGGGACACCAGTAAAAATAGTGGAGGCTGAGGACTGTGCACTGGGGGATGGCCACTGACATCAAGCTGCGGAAGGCCTCAGTCTCCACAATTTTAAAAGTTGCGCATTTAGGGCTGTGGCCTGTGGGTAATTGCACTTGCATTGAAATGCCTGTTTTATCAACATTTATATGCTGTGCTGGGACATGGAAGTGGATGTAGATCCTGCTGGTTGATGTGAAGGTGCAGGGAGCGGGGCATCCGAGCCAGCTACTTTGACATGAAATAGGCCAGCAGTGCGTAACACAAGGAAGGAGGAGGCAGAGGTGTGACACACAGATACACATTGTGGACCCAGGCATTCGGGCCACTTATTAGGGTGCTTGGATGCCATATGGCGGATCATGCTGGTGGTGGTGAGGTTGCTTGTGTTCACAACCTGGCTTATTATGGTACTGCACAGCTTGCAACACCACTGCCTCTTCCAGCCTGTTGTGATGCTGCAGATCTACCCCCCTTTGTCCTTACTCAGCTTGTCCTTTTCCATGTTGGGTCAGTGACCTCATCGTCCACCACCTCCTCTTCCACTTCCTCACTCACTGTTCATCCTTCTGGCTTGACCTAAACATAACCCGAGTGTTTGGCAACTGTGTTTTCTTGCTACTGTGAAGGCTGAAGACATTTGGAATCAGGACACAATATCTTGGGTGCCTCCTCCAGTGTGCTGGGCGAGAGGGCCAAATGTAATTGTGGTGCCGTAAAGAGTCAGAATATCCGAGTGTGGGATCACTTATATGGAAAGCCTCTTCATATTTGGTGAGGTGAGTTTTTGGCTTCAGAGACTGGACCTGGTGAAAGAGAGGGTGGTGCTTAAACAACTGGAACCTTTATCTTCTGCAATCCAACCGAACAATCGCACTGGCCAAACTTGGACAGCTAACTTGGACATGAAGCTGGTCACAGTGGATTTTTTTTTTTCTAGTGCACTGGCAGCATACATGGTTTCCTTGCACCCAGGGCCACGGCTTCTGCTTGCACCATCAGCATCACGACCACTTCCCTGTCCCTTTTTGCTCACCTTCTTCATATTAACACAGTCAAAAAAACCAGATTTTTGCTCAATTTAAATTGAGTAAATTTAGTAAAGTAAATTTGTTTAAATTGAATTTAAAGTTGAGAATTTTTTTCTGATGTCCAAATGTTACACGAAAAAGGCCAGAACACGCACAGTAGCATAGACCCAGGTGAATGGAATGTAAACTGCAGCCACTTTTTTAATTCACAATTCAATCGCTCTGATCACAGTTTCTAAACAGAGGAGTGTGATCAGATTAATTCAAGTATGGAAACGTACTGTTTCTTCTGAGAGGAGAAGAGTCCCCCCCCTCCCCCGGAGTCCAAGAAGTAGTAATGTGACACCAGCCAGGGAGAAGACTCAGCTTATCTGCCGATCTCAAGCAAACAGTAAGTTTTTACAATCCAACCAGTCTGTTTAGAGTGGTTTAAGTTTTAAACTTACTGCTTTTAAATCTGACTGAATACAGCTTTCTGCTTAGAAAGCTGTATTCAGTTTGAATACAAATTTAATGCACACTGAAATAAAGTCTCCCCCCCCCCAAGCCCCCTATCTCTGTCATTTAACTCTCTCACCCCCAGTGTGATGGTTCTGATGACATTACACTGGGGGTGGAGGAGCCAAATTCAAAAGAGACTTGTACTGGAAACAGTACAAATGATACTGTATCCAATACAATTAAAAGTAGAAAAAAACACACAAAACACTGTCAATTGAATTAAACTTTTATTATAAACAAATATAAATACATACTGTTGTGAAATCCCTCATACTAAAGAAGTATTTTAGAGATTTCATCACCAATTGATACCTTTTATTTTTATTTTTTTAATGACATAAAAATGTTTTATTTTTTTTTACATTATTGTTCGTTTCACACATTACTACACATAGTCGGGATGTGTACTAGATTTTGGTTAGTTACAGGCCTACAACATTACAAAAAAAAAATTTGGTTAAAGTCTATGGTGTGGTTTTGGTACAGAAATCTGTACCTCAGCAGTGCGCTAGGTAGGTTAACATCCAGAATTTTTTTTCTGACGCCGAATGTATATGTCACACTATATTTTATTGATATTTCAAAATGTAAAAAACAATGTATCAGCTGTAATGTCAAGCAATCAGTCTTTGCCATTCTTCAGGATTGCATAATAGTAACTAGTAAAATATAATTACACAAAGGCACATTATAATAATTGGTTGTGGAGTGTTGTGACCTGGTAACTCTCAGAATAATCCATGGTCCAGATATAGATATAATTACGTTGTGTTGATAGATCTGTCATACTCATGGGGAAATATAAACAAGGATGGAAGAGATTTCCCATGATCCATTTTCCATGATATGACACATAAAGCAGAAACACATAATAAAGAAATAACCCTGAAAACGTATTATATCAAGAGAAAAGTATTTTTAATCAATAGTAAACTGAAACAAGGAATAAATGATTTTCTAAAATTAAAGATGAACACTGTTTTTGTGAAGTTGGAGAAACAGTTATTTTCAAATAAAGAAACCCATAAGAATAAAGCCATATATAGTCTTTTATAAAATGAGGCATCTGAAAGGAATGGAAATTCATTGGCATCCAATGGGTGAAGAGGTGAGAGATCAATATGGTAGCGTATAGTAGGAAACCCATAGGGGAAGAGGTCATCAGAAGTTTGCGCCAAGTTGAAGACCAATCAGATTTGAGTGGCTGCCGACCTCTGCAGGTCCAAAGCAGGTCATTAGTATGCATCCGCCACCTATTTTAAGTCTGGCCCCAAAATAAGGGAACTGGCTGCAGTGCGTCGTTGGGGGGCCCCCATGTGTGTTGTTTAGTGGGGGGGGGGTGGGGGGGGTGTTGGCCATTCAGCATGGGTTACAGGTGCGCCACAGGCGGGCGATTTTGTGCCTCCCCTCTTCCCCTCCCTCGCAATGTGTGAGGGAGGGGCGGCACCTTCCCATTGTTTATGGGCGGTGGCCCTATGACTGGGCGTTTCCTCCCTGTCCATGCTGGAGGGAACTTTCTCTTCAGCGTGGACTGGGGAGTGGAGTTCTAGCTGTCCTAAAGGTGGGGAGGCGGCGCGCCCGTAAGGGGGTGCGAGGGCGCCTGCCTGCGCTGGTGGGCGACGTGCCCCCATTCCCCCAATGGGTAGCTATTTATGGAGCGGACACCCAGTTTTAGGGGGCAGTCCTAAGGGTGGGTAGGGGCCTGGCCAGGGGAGGGGGTGAGTTCCATCACCTTTTCTCTGAGAGAAAAAGCCCTGCATACAATAGTAAACTACACCATGAACATAGCTCCCATGGACTTGTGGTTGTCAGGCATGCTGTCTTCTTTATTCAATAGCAACTGGCCTGGAGTCCATTGTTGAACCTGTTGTACTGTTGTAGCTATGTACATTCATTTTAATTGGCTGGTGCCTATACAACCCCTGACAACCACCAACCAGAAAGTGATGAAGTTTGCTGAGGCCAGAGCCAAGTCATTAACATTAACACCTGGTAAGGGGCTGAGGGTCCAGTGAATTTATCAAGGGGACTATGTTATGGGGTAGAAGAGCTAGTATTTCCCCTTTAAGGTGTATTTCTCTGCGGGTGTGTGGCATTGCCCTTTTAAGAGGTTGAGCTATCTATATAGTAAAGGGACTTGAGGACTGTTTGACGTATGAACAAAATTAAAATGGAACTTCAGCAATGTGGAAGATTGCTGTTGAATATCTACAATGTGCAACCTCCAGTAAAGTATATTTTATCAGCTTCCCTTTGTACGGACGGTAGTGACTGAAGGATTGGCTTCTGTTTGTAGTGCAGGTGTACTTAAGGTACACGGAATATTGTTTTGGATGGAGACATAGAGCTAGGCTCATGGTTGAGCTGTGGTGTAGTCATGGTCCTCTGGGCACTTCCTACACTGACCTGACTTGAGGAGAGTGTGGAACTACTTAACCCAGTTAACCTTAGAGCCCCACTGGAGCTCTCTCTAATGACCCCATTACCCCTAGCCAGAGTCTAGACAGATTGGATACAGATGTCTATTGGCCTTTTTTTTATCTGGAGGGAAAAGCCGTATTTATTTGGTCAAAATAGGATATAGGAAATCACATCCCAATTAGTACACAAAAAAAGCAAAACCTTGGGTTATGGTGAAAAAATAACTCAAGTAAGGAGTGGACAGCCCCCAAGGGACTTACTCTTGGGGCGGGCCACCCCTTACTTTAGTATTCATTTGGCTCCCTAGAAGGGGGGCAAAGCTATTTCCTTGTCTAGAGCAAGGAATTCCAATGCAAACCCATCGCTTAGAGCAGTGGTGGGCAACTGAGTTGATATGTAGGGCCACAAGTGCGGCCCTCAGCATCACTAAAGGGCCGCACATAACATCGACTCCTCCCATCGACATATCTCAGCAGGCGGTGGACCAGATTCTGAGGCAGTCAAAAAACCCGACAGCACCCATCCCCCCTCCCTCCGACCCCTGGGTGCAGCACACATGTATACTTGGTTCTCCTGATCAACATTGCCAATTTTACCGATGTAGGACCGCCAAAGTTGATTAGGAAACCTGGGTCAGCATGTGACCACTTCACAGGTCAGTTGCTATTCCCTATGCATTAACAGTTTGGTTTTGGGGGCCGCATGTGGAGGACCAAGGGGGGCCACCTAACAATGCCCAAAGGGCTGCATGCGGCCACTAGGCCGCAGGTTGGGCACCTAGGGCTTAGAGAAACCAAATATCACTCCCTTCTTACATGACCATCTTCTGCAAAAACTCATCAATGCCAGTGCCTGAGCTGCTATACTTCATTACACTATGACACAATACAGCTTCACTGCACTTTGTCTAATCTATACACAGGTATGTGAGTAATCTATGTTATGCAAGCCACTGTAATCATCCAGTGAGCCATTTGATTTCACAAATCTATAAACAGTTCTTTGGCAACTTTCTGAACAATCAAATCTACTTACCATTAGATATTTGAATAATTACAGCGATGACGATTGTGAAACTCAGAATTTATATTGGGAAAAAACAGGTTAAGTTCCAGGTGTGCCCTAATTATGTCAGAGATATGGGTATAAATTGTGGCTGGAGAGCTGGTAAGCAGTCATCTTCCAACTGGACAGCAGACATGAGAGTGGCTACAGCTTCCATCCTCATCGGGATAGCCCTGCTCCAAGCAGTGACTGCAGGTAAGTGGTCCTATGCAACAACATTGTTTCCGGGGCAATGATGGCAAGCGACAGGCAATGATGGCTGACTTTTTCATTGTAAACAATAGGCCACATCAGATGATGCGTAACATAAGCACCCACTGGCGTAGGAACCGCGGCTGCAGACAGAGCAATGCTATGGGGCCTGCAGCCACTAGGGGTCCCGATCTCGCCTGCTTTTTAATTTTTTTTTCCTTTATTCTGCTCTCTCATGTTTTCTGTTCTTCCA
>CM070035.1:4701059-4713463 GCA_036250615.1 Ptychadena robeensis
ACCGGGTCCCGCCTCCATGACGTCACACGTCACTCCGGGACCCGAAAGAAGACGGAGAAGCAGAGAGAAGATAGCGGCGGCGGAGCAGGTGAGCTCCCACGATGTGCCCGAACCCAGTTCGGGCGTATCGATAGTTGCAGTGTGCCTTTGCCCGAACTGGGTTAAGTAGTAGTAGTAGGGAGGTTAAGTAACGTATTTTCCAGACTATAAGATGCACCCTGTTTTTAGAAAACCAGAAAAAAAAATATTTAATAAGTTTTCATATCAATTGGCTTAATGAAATAGATTAAATAATGCAATATCAAATTCAGCCAGTAGATGTCACTAGCAGCAGTACTATTACAGCACAACGTCATCTTCCTCATTGACTGGGAGGAGGGGGGCCAACAGCTGCAGAGTCTCTCCTCTGCACTCCTCTCCCGATCTTGCTGTTCCTATGTCCATGGAAGCCGTAGTCATTGCAAGTCCCACAGACACGGAGAGAGGGATAGATAGGAGTTCATCTATCTTTCTCTTCATTGTTTATATTAGCAGGGCTCTGGGCTCTGTTGGCATAAGCTATTTAACAGTTCAGATGGGAGATCCAGCAGTGAGCGGATCTCTCATCTGACAGCTCCCTGGCTAAACTCCTTGCTGGAGCACTGGCGGGAAGCTTAGGCGCGACCACCCGTGGCCGAGTGGGTCTGGCGTTCGGACCATAAGACGCAGGCACTTTTTCCCGACGATTTTGGGGGTGAAAAAGTGCATCTTATAGTCCGAAAAATACAGTACATTCTTTCTGGTTATTTCTGTTTCTTGCAAATTCACTTTGCAGCCGAACTTCCCCTTTATCAGACAGCAGCTCCTACACTTTGAATAGGGACCCTTGGTCCCCATTTAAAGTATAGGCATTGATCAAGGTTTACCAACATGTTGGTAACCTGTAGTTTCGAGTGAGTTGATTGATCCCCGTGTGAAATGGTCATTCGACCCCCAGGGCAGTAATGGCGAGCCTATGGCATGGGTGCCAGAGGTGGCACTCGGAACCCTCTCTGTGGGCACGCGAGATGTCAGCCAGCACAGAGGAAAGGACTGCAGCCTATTGTCTCTCAATGCTGTAAGTTCTCTTCCCCTCTCTTCTGATTATGTCAACACGCTGTCAATACGTTGTCAACACAACACATGTAATCCCTCAGTCACCCCACACTGTATAATCCCTCAGCCCCCCCACCACTGATATCCCTCCAGCCCCCCACCACTGGATATCCCTCAGTACACCCCCACCACTGTATATCCCTTCAGCCCCCCCACCCTGTATATCCCCAGTCCCCCACCACGTAATCCATTCAGCCCCCCCAACTGGTATATCCCTTACCCCCCACACGGTATATCCCCTCAGACCCACACAAGGTATATCCCTCCGTCCCCAACACTGTATATCCATCAGCCCCCCACATGTATCCCTCAGTCCCACACCCATGTATATCCCTCAGCCCCCCACCATGTATCCCTCAGAAGCCCCCCCACCCCTCACCACTGGATAACCCTCAGCCCCCCACACACTATATCCCTCAGCCCCCCCCCCACCATTGTATACCATCAGTCCCCCCAACCACTGTTATATCCCTCAGTCCACCACCACTGTATCACTCAGACCCCCCCCCCCAACTCGTATGTGTATACGAGTTGTTGTGGTGTATAATCCAGGTATATCGCCAACCGGCACCTTGAGATTAAATAAGTGGTTTGGTTCAGATTGGGCACTCTAAAAGGTCCAACATCACTGCCCTAGGGGGTGTGATCCCCAAAAAAAAAAAAACCAGGTTGAGAAACTGTTGCCTAGTGTGACATTCAACCAGTATTGTTTGTTGTCAATGCTGCAAAAAAGAATGGAGACATCTGTTGGATGAATGGGTGTCTCTTTATGACTCTATATGTCTTCGATATCCGACACTACTGTCTTCATTGTGTCTCCTCAGCAGACCCCAGTCTCGGTGTGCAGTAACAGTTGCCATCCTGGGTACAGGAAGGCCCCTCTGCAGGGAAGACCCATCTGCTGCTATGGCTGTGTCCCTTGTTCTGATGGAGAGATGACCAATCACACAGGTATTGTATGGCAGATCTGCTGTTCTTTGATTGGTGAACCTGTGTTAGGGGTCTGAAATTTGTCATAGTCACCTTGAGAGGCTTGGCTGGAACTTCGTATATGCCAATGAAATGGAGCTCTGTCCAAGAGCAGTTGATTGGTTGTGGATATATTGCTTCCATGGCACCATATTTCCCTGTAGTGGTATTACCAGGGAGTCAGAACAACCTCTGCAGCTGCAGCTTTATCAGTTCCCATTGGGGGAACAAGGAAAGTGTAGTCCAGTTGAACTGGTTGCCTCCAGGTGGAGCTCTGACTCAGGCCCTATAAAACGGTCGGTGACAAAACATTGGCAGCTTTTTGTTACCCTAATGGATGAAAGTGGAGAAGAGCAAGGGCTTGTACCACCTTTACTACCAAATTACGACACTCTGCTTGGAAGCGTGCGGGTGGCTTCCAAGCGAAACAGCATGTGTTTAAGCTTAAGACCCCTGCTCTAGGATTGGTTGGGTTTAATAGAAAGTGGCCCACCAACAAGGGTTTGACATTTCTCCTTGTATTGTAAGTAGAAACTTGTCCACATTTTTCTATGGATCAGTCAACACTTCACTTATGTAGATAAGAAGGTACACCGCAAGCAAAGTTAAATTGTTACCATAAAAGTCCATTGTGGCTAAGACCAAGGACCGAGTCCTTTGATCTAGCAGGGTACCACATTATTATTTTGTTCTCATACTTCACTTAAGTTTTGAGTCTTTTGGGTCGGGAATATTTAATCTATTTTTCCAGACCTGTATAGTAAGCCTGTGCAAAAGCTTTTCTTTGTGCATTGGCATCCTGTAATTGCTGCATTTTCACCTTGGTCTTGTATCCATCCATTCCTGCTGTAAGTGGACTTTTTTGGTTTCTACCTATGTCCCATTTTTCTGGTATTTCCTTTGCCTTTTTTGTGGGGGTTCCACCTTAAAGGGGAGTACTCAATGACATCAGTCCACACAATCTGCCTCTCTTTAGGGTTCCTGCCCATATTATTAGCATATGGGAAAAAACAAAAGGTCCAAAGTAAATACCCTAGCAGGAGTGCAAAAGTCCACAAAGGAAAATGCCAAGCCCCGTGGCTTGCAGGCATCAACACAAATGATTTCCTTTGCCTCAGGAATGTCTGTATAAGTAGCCTGACTCTCAGTAGTCACAGGCCTGGGCTCCAGACTACTTGTGTGTACCCTGGTAGCCAATACTCAGGCAGCACAGTGTCTACCACCTGATCAGGAGCCCTGACTGAGAGGCTTCTTTTTGAGGAGAAACATCCAGTTGTCTCACTAATGTCCAGCAGCTGAATGGAATGGGATGGCCCACCCAGTTCTTCCCTCCCATTCCAGAGTCCAGGTCCCTGTAAAAAAGAAATTTACAAAAAAACTGCAGAGTAACCTACTGTTGCTGTACAACACTATCCTGGACCTGTTCCAGGATACACCATCTGACCCTATCACTGCTGGTTATGCTCCATTTACACCCAGTTTGTCACAGACTATAAAATATACATGAGTTCTTTCCCATTAGGATCAATAGGTTTTACAAATGAAGCGACAATAAAGAAAAAACACAGGGTATTGAGGTCAAAATTGTAAATCATACCTCCAGAAATTGAATAATTGCTCATTAATCTTGCTAGAATTTATTTCACTGGAATTGTGATCTCTATCGTAATAACTAATTTCCAAATTCTCATTTAGATGCTGACAAGTGCACCAGATGTCCCTTTGATCAGTGGTCGAATATGGAAAGGGACAAGTGTGTCCCGAAGGTCCTAGACTTCCTCTTCTATAATGAACCATTAGGAATTGTGCTGGTGTTCACAGTGATCATGTTGTCAGTCCTGACTGTATGCATCCTTATTATTTTTATTAAATATCAAGACACACCCATCATCAAAGCCACCAATAGAGAGCTGAGTTACATTCTGCTGGTGTCCCTCATTCTTTGCTTCCTCTGCTGCTTTGTATTCATTGGTCGACCATCCATGTTCAGTTGTCTCCTAAGACAAATCTTCTTTATCGTGGCCTTCTCCATCAGTATCTCTTCAGTCTTGGCCAAGACTATTATGGTGATTGTTGCCTTTAAAGCCACCAGACTGAACAGCCCCTTGAGGAAATGGCTGGGTCCTACCATCCCTCGTAACATTGTAGGACTCTGTTTAGTTTTTCAGTCAAGCATTTGCTCATTTTGGCTTTACAGATCCCCTCCATTTCTGATGCTAAACACCTTCAACCACAAGATCATTTATGAGTGTAATGAAGGGCAGAAGGTTTTCCTTTACATGTCTCTTGGGTTCATGGGCTTTCTGGCCATTCTAAGTTTCCTAGTGGCCTTCCTAGCAAGGAACCTCCCCGACCGCTTCAACGAAGCCAAACTAATCACTTTCAGCATGCTGGTCTTCTGCTGTGTCTGGATCTCCTTTATTCCGGCCTATCTGAGTACTAGTGGGAAATACACAGTCGCTGTTCAGATATTTGCTATATTGGCCTCCAGTACTGGACTGCTCAGCTGTATTTTCCTACCAAAATGTTATATCATCCTGCTGAGACCAGAGAAGAACAGTCGGGAGCACTTATCATGCAGCAGAAGCATGGGCTAAATAAACATGTTCCAAAGTTGTATATGTCTGACTTAAGCCCCTACTACATGCTAAGATTTTTCAGGCCGGCAGAACAATCAGGTGCTGATCTTGGGCTTAAAGAGCCTAAATCGGCAGCCAAATCATTCTAAGACATGGACATGTCTGTAATTCTTAGATCGGTCTAATAATTTAGATGGGGACACAGTGTATGTGTAAAGTATGGGTATGTCTCCTCAGCTCAGAGGGATCTGAGATCCATCAGGGCTGAGGAATCAGCCTGTCTGCCTTCTTCTGAGGGGGGGGGGGGGGGGAAGGTGCTAGCAGCTCCCTTCCCTCTACCTTAGATGCTGTCTGCCGGACCCGACGGACAGTGCTGGCACTACAGAGATGATCAAATTATTTTTCAGATATTCGACAATATCGAGTTAATTGCAAAGCCCCTGAACATGGTTTTATCGCCAAACTTGCTGGAGAAGTAGAGAAGGGTTGGGGGAACATTTGACAGAAAAAAGTATGTCTCTAACACAAACAGTTTTTGCACAAATTAAGTTCAAACTCAAGTCAAAATGTCGAAAATTCGGAAATTCGACTTTAATTTTGAACTTAATTTATTCAAAACTATTTGTGTTAGAGACATACTTTTTTCTGTCAAATGTTCCCCCAACCCTTATCTACATCTCCAGCAATGTTCCATGTTCAGGGGCTTTGCAATCAGCTCTGAAAGTTAGCAAGTCGAATATTTCGAGCATCTCTACGTGGCACACAAAGGGGGCCATCACGCATGTTCGATCGCTCAAAACATCGGGTCACAATCTATACGTTTATGGGGGGCTTTAGTGATCAATCTAATGTTTAGAAGATCTATTAAATGCTGAGAAAATGTAATGTAAAGTGAAAATAAAGTCTAAATAATTATATTGTATATGTATAATAAAACAAATTTAAAATAATGTTTTTGCGTAAGATACATTAGACATAGTTTTTAACAAGATGGTCAAGCTTATCATTAATCATTAAGCTTATCATTAGCCCCCCCAGCTGGTGGTATTTACCCTCAGTTATAATATATAGATTAGGTATTAACAGGAATAATTCAAAACTAGGTAGATGTAACATAAATGGCACCTTTACTTAGCTACAATAAGTATTAACATATAAACACTAGGTACACTAGGTACACTCTCTCACGGTCATATATGTACACACAATGTAACTGGCCTATAGATTAACAATACAGACAAAGGAATACTTAGCCACAGATTGTATGGTGGTGCCACATGCTCAACATGAGGTCCTCGCAGCGCCCTGGCACCTGACAAATTGTTAACCGCTACTTATATGTTTAAATCTTGAGCCATCACAGTCTCTGGCTCTAGGGCTTTGCAGGAAGCGGCACCCTACTGGATAGTACAAGGACATGCTGGGGCCTAGCTGGGTGAAATTTTGCACTCTGGCTGCCCACACGCTGGTTCAAACGGTGTTATGGGTGAACCTCGGGAGCAGTGGTTCCACCATGCCACCAGACATGTGTAAACCAAGGAGCATAGTCTAAGGAGCCCCCCGTTATCACCAGAGCACCCCCCAAAGGAGTGAATGATTTTGCTGCGATGAGACACAACATCGACAGGCAGAGGTGAAGTCAGATAGGCAGACAATAGGCGCAGAGCAGGCGGAAAACAGGGTAGTCCAAGGGTCAGTAACAATACAGGAATAGGAAGCAGCAGAGCCTGGGAAGCAGGGGCGTGAAGACCTCTTTGTTCAGGCAACTCCCCGTCTATAAATACATGGTCAGGTGGTTTGATTTGAGTGATAATGAGCATCACCTAGCAGAGGGAACAGGAGCCCCATCAAGTGCCACAATCCAGAGGGAGCTGATCTTTGAAAGGTCCTGGTCCTCTGAGGTACTCTGAGACACAGCAGAATTGGTAGAGGGCACATCTGCAGTTATAGATCCATAGCATAAAGATCTGTAAGTCAAACAAGGGGTACAATGAAACAAGGGGTACAATTGTAGGAAAGTGGACCATGTTTAATGTGAAAGGCTGCTTCTACACCACTGAATTATGCATGGGTTTCCCTCAAGCAGACCGCAGGGAAAACTGCACAGTGCAGCCTTTACTGGCGCGTCATGCCTGCGGGGATGGCAGGAATGGATTCACAAAGCCGGGCTGAGTGTTGGCAATCCGGGGGTGTCCTGTGGACGCACCGTAAACAAGTTCTGCGCCCATTGATAAACAATGGGCACGGTATGTGACGCACGCAATCCGCACCGATTTCACCTGGCGTGATTTGCTAATAGAAATGTATAGGACGCAGTATTGCCATGATGGTCACCCATGCCCTAAACAGCACCCAAACATACACATGCAATGTGAAGGATTAATGAGGACAAGTATAAACATGCCTTGAATACAGTGTTATGAATAATATGTGAAACCTGCACATAAATGGTTAAGTGAGTTTCTGCTGAGAAGATGCGCAGTGTTGTTGTTTAGTCTTTGTAAAGGTAAAAGAACATGCCAGAAGATCCTATCTGATGTAACTCTGACATGCTATATGGGAGTGTTAATCCTGGGGACAGGGTTTATAAGGCCAAGTTAGGGGTGGAGCTAGGTCTTTCCTGGAGTATCCAAGTAATGTTTGTGGTTGTTTAGTGTCACGCTGGACACTAGCCCTCGTGGAGAAGGACATCGCTGGTCCATAGCCTGGAGACAAGAGATAGCAGAGATGTAACCAGTTAATTTCCCCTTTTCCCCCTCATGGAACAAAGACGTCTGGCTGTGAGACTGCAGTGGACTGTTCCAGACTAGTAGGGAGGTGTGGCTGTGATGGATGGCCTAGTGGAACACTGCTGCTGGGAGTGATGGTCTCCAGGGGGTCCGGCCAAGGAGGTAATCCTGATATACCCGGTAAATGCTAAGCGACAAGGGGCAGTGCCTTATTCCCACACAATGAACAATGAAACAAGGGTACAATAAAAGAACAATGCAGGGGCTACATTGGTGTCAATTGCTCAAGGTTTTATTATTTGACACAATAATATTCCTTGGAGAGTAAATCAGCATAAGCAGACGAAGGGACCGATCTTGGCAGACTCATGGACGCTGTGGAAACATAGCCTTACTGTTAATGACTTTTGCACCCTTGAACACAAGCTTGCAAAATTCCTGTGTTCTTTCATGGTTCACGTTTCCTTGTGAATTACCTTCCTTAATTGGATGGAGCTGCTTATGCTGATTCACTCTCTGCAAAACACATGAAAAATGATATCTGAACCCTTTAAATACACCATAATAATCAGAGATATAGCTGCCAACTTGTAGAATACTCTGAAGTCATGAAATAATGTACAATGTGTACAGTTGGGGGTGTAATACTATTTATTAGTAAAAGGCACCAGCACTCCCCTGATTATACCACGGTGATCTGTACCTGTTATAGTTCATAGTCTATCATTATCACCCCTCAGGAGTATTCTGCTCCCTTTTAATTAATGCAATACAACAGGGACGTCTATCAGCATTTTCAGAACATGTAATAATAGTTCCTTATTCTAGTAATTATCATGCGTCCGCTCTGCAGAACAAATACTCAATTTGGCAAGAGGTTAGATAACCCTCTATAGGCAAACTGAACCAGTAATTATGGTGTCCGCAGAGTGTGAGCTCCTTGCCTGCTTCATTCTGCTGGCTCACATAATTACATGTCAGTGAATTTCTTTTAATGAATGTGAACTTTGACTAAATGAGAATTCACACTATAGACAAATATTCAGCGATGGAAGTTAAACAAAACTTAAGTGGGCTTTGTCGGGAGTCACCCAACATTTTTCTCTTCTCCCTCTATATATTATTTGACATTCAATCATTCCAATGATTTAAAGTACAGTAGTAGTTATCTTTTGAGACTACATAAGAATAGTAGAGAACCCAGTGTTTCAGTGAAAATCCGGCTTGTGAAACAGTGAAGTTAGCACAACCAGGAACTATGCGTTCCAGGTGCCGGATGTGACGTCACTGACATCACATCCGGGTTTTCCGATTCAAATTCCCCGCCTAGAAGCGGAGAATTTGAATCTGTCCGCGAACGGGCGGACAGCGGACTTTTTTAAAAGTCCGCTTCGCCTGTTCGCGGACAGACACGGCTGAAGTTCGGCCATCACTACATAAGAGGAATAACTTAAAGCGCACCTCAACTCACCAGATAAAGTTATCCCTAGCTGGCCAATCCACTATTATTGGAGCAATCTGTAAATATAACATAAAAAATCCTAACCTGTAATGAGATATTTGTGTATTTTCCCCCTCACTTCTCCTCTCCTCTGAAGAACGCCGAGGTGACAACGACGTGTCAGATGAGACATTCTTAAACCGCCACTCTTCGCGCCTATGTACTTTGACTTTGTGTCCTTTGAAAGACATTGTATCTGGTGGCCCCTGGTGGCCGTTCAGGTTACTGCAGCCTTTTACTATGAAAGAATGGAAGGTACATAGTCAATATGGTGACTTCCGAAGACGTCAGTAAGGTATATTTTTTTACATATCTTTTGGGAATTCCCAAAGGTCCAGGGCTTTTGGCTCTATGTGAAGGAACTGGTTCACAAACTCATTTGGGGTGGGAACCCTCTACCTACTAAGTAGCTATCCCTTATTTGCGATTATGGTTTTTGTGGGGTGTTTTTTTCAGTTGAGGTGCACTTTAATTCACCTTTCTGCTTTCATTGGTGCTTAGAAGACACATAGCACAAGCTCATCCTCTTCTTCTAGCCAATCATTCTCTTTTCTTCTCGCCAATATAAGAAAGCCAGTGGGATCCTTAGACAGCTCCAATAACAACTTGAAGGCCCTAAAGGTCACCATACATGGTCCAATTTGTCACCGATCGATTCCCGATTCGATCATTCGAGGCGATCATAGAATCGGCAATTGATCGGATCGGGAATCGATGGAACACCACCTTGGGAAACCGATTTGTGGCCTTTTTGGACATAAGCCAATCTCCAAAATGGCCGATTCTACAAAATCCATTGATCGGAAAGGCTGCTGCATAGGGCTTTGAGTCCACCAACGTACTCCGATTGCCAAACAATCGACCCAAAAAAACCAACATGTCGGTTCAGTATCCGATCCAATTTTTAGTCGATTCCGATTTCGTTTGGTCGATCGTTCAGGGTGGGCAGAACCCAATTGATTGTCGATCGATCGCAGTGATTGATCAGTCAAAAATCAAGTAAAAAATTGACCCGTATATGGCTACATTAAAGTCGTTTTCAGAGCTAAATGGAGATGTTGGCTGCAGTGGTAAAAATCATCCAGATTGTTAAAATATTGGGTGTATGGAGATTTTAAATATGCTTGACCATGGCGAGATGGAGGTCCCTGCAAGACCTGTATGAATTGAACAAGAAGTGGAGGAAAGCTTAAAAAACAAAAAAACTTGTAAAACCCCTAAATAATAATTTAAGAAGATCCCTCAGAGCCCCCCCCCCCCCCCCCCCTCGCTTCCTGGCTCTGGTGGTGTGTAGCCGGGTAATTCTGTGATCTCAGCTCTCCATTGAAAGTACACAGGCAAAAATTTCCATTGAAAACCATTAAACACCCCCAGTGGCCACCCACGATATTGCACCCACAGCTACCCATAGGAATCGATATGGAATCGCAGCAGGTGAGGTATATTATTTTAGGATTGTTGAGCCCTATGCCACCATCACACCAGCTCAGAGGTAAGTCAAACTTTAATTTTACATATGTATTTTTTACATATTTAGTATACATCCGCTTTAAGGTAGCCATACATGGGTCGATTATTGTGCGATTGGGATTTGACAATTTCAAATTGACTGTCAGCTGAACATCAATTGATTGTACTGCTACACAGTGTTATTGATTCCCAATTCAGATGTGCATTTTCCATGTGCATGTGCCATAACTGTGCTTGGCTGAAAAACTGTAAGGAGATGTAATCTGATCTTTTACTGGGTAAAGCAGATGTATCATAAGTCACTGTTTAACAGTCAATGAACATGCTAGAACTTTCAATCTGTTGTACATGACATAACATGCCATTTGGGAGTGGTCAGCCTAGGGGTGGAGTTTGCGCTTCGTTTGTAGGAAAGAGCAGTGAGAGGAGCTCTGGTGGAGCCTGTGAGAGGAAGGCCATGCAGGCCTGCGGATCCAGAGACCCTAAGTGTGCAGGGATTTGACTAATTACATCACCCTTGTCCATCAGCTGGGGGCAAGGGCAACCCTAGCCTCAGCAGTGACACCGGGTTGGAAAAGGGCTAGGACAGAGACTGATCTACCGGCAGTGGCTGCTCCCAAATGGCTGATATGGCATGGTGTGGACTGTAAGAAGTGCAGTGTAACATCAATAAAGGGCAACGTATCTAGTGTAACATCAATAAAGGGCAACGTATCTAGTGTAACATCAATAAAGGGCATCATATCTACACCCTTTTTCTGGGATGTGAGCAAGAACCTGTAAGGAAATTCTGCCCCACCACGGTTAAGGTGAGAGACTGTGTGGGCCTGGTTGCTCCCTTAGATGTAAGGGTATGCCAAAGAGAGGCCTAGCAGAGAGTCTATGGTAACCCAGGGGTGAGAACAAGGCTGGGGGAAACACCAAGAAGTTGTCAGACAGGTGTCCCCTGGTTCACCGCTGTATGTTTGGTGCGTGAAGGGACATCCACTTTCCTACAGGGTAGACTTCCTCCAACAAACAAGAAGGAAGCAGAGATTTAGCTAACCAGTCAATGGTATTACATTTTGGAGGTCCAGGCCTTAACATTTCAGGTTGTCCATCATCTTTTTAGCTTAATGAGCTTTTAAATTGTCCAGAAGTTAAAGATTTTTTAATACAATATACATAAAACACAGACACAAGATGAGACTGAAACATGTTTTATTAGTATTGTTAGCTATAGAATCAGTCATTTGATCATCAAGTATTCTGGGTATCAGCCTACAATCCTGGAACATGTTCCGCTGCATTGGGGGCTCATTCTGTCAATGTAATGAAAAAAAAGGCAATTATATACCAATAAGCATAAAATATATGATGTTGGGCAACAACTTAATGGATATAAGCTGAGCAGTACCAATAACTATGCTTGTTGAACATCCATTCCCAAAATTATGAGAAAAAATATGGGGATGGCCTTCACTCCATGCCAACCACCAATTTTTTATGACATCTGACTTGTTCGTGATACCATCACTAGTGGGGGTATATCGGGTTTGTCCGATCGCCGCTCCAGTAGCGGTGAACCCAAACTGCGGACAACTGGGTTAGTCTCAACCACTCGGGAGGGTGTGTCACTTTGGCCATTTAACCCCCTTTGTGTTTGACATGAGCCCAGCTCATTCAGAGTTTGTTTACGAAACTGGCACTCTCTAAACCTAAATATCGCTGGTGAGCTCACAGCGACTCTCTATTGTGGCAGACCCGATTGGTTCCGAAAACCTCCCCTTCTGCATCATCAGTGATGCCGAAGGGGCCACCGTGCCATAGACCTCCTTTACTCTCTTGCAATTGCCGTGTCTGGTCCATTATTGCGTAATAAAGAGTTCAGGTTATGGTGGTTTTGGGTGGTAGATATGGAGAGTCTCAGATGGTTTATGGGCCATGGAACTACCTGGTCCCTTTCCACATGCATACCTCAGTACTCACTACATAGCAGTGATATATACCTTCCAATCACTATGTATTCTATCAGGGAGGACC
>CM070035.1:4724025-4739626 GCA_036250615.1 Ptychadena robeensis
GTTGATTGATTGTACTCAAATCGTTTTACAAATCTACCCGTGTGTGCCTAGCTTTAGTTGATTTGTGGGCTCTTTGTCCTTTTTTCAATGCCTGTCTCCACATGGCACTCTTTGTACACAGAAGATTTTGAGGCATCCAAGTGCTGGGATGGTGCAACTAGCCAAGTCTGAGTGGTGGCTTGTCAATAGACAAATGAGATGGGGGGACTGAATCATTGACACCTGGCCAGGGCCTCACAACCCTAAGTTGAAATACCTAAACTCAATCATTTTTAGTTGTGTAAACTTTGGCCATACAAGTAGGTAACCCAAACTTGTTATTGGTATGTTCTCAAGTTTTCTCTCTCATCTATGTTTCTCATCATCTGAAGACACCCTGTAAACCTCAGCATACATAATGTCACCAGCACTAAAAGTAATGAGACTTTATAAATTTAAGGACCATATAGAGAAAAAAAAGATGACAAAGAGCACAACTAGTGATGGCCAAACTGCCCGCAAGGTGGACAGTTCGGAAGCGATAATGCATGTTCGCCCTCCTTCTAGCTGGCGAGCAGTACGGGTGTTCGACCTGCCCTGTTTGCCGGCGAGAAGGAGAGCTCTTTTCTTCTTCCGGCGGGATCAGGAACAGCATGAAGCCAGTCTTCTAGTGAGTAGCCGGCCCGTAAACCCGGAAGTGACGTGACGTCACATCCGGCTATCTCAACCAGGAACTGTGCATTGACTGACGTCACATCTAGTTTTTGAAATTCCCTGCCAGGCGCTATCGGCCAATACGATTGCCATGTTCATCAACATCTACTTCAACATCCAACTGGGCTACCTATGTGCCTTGCATTGATAGTATAGTTTAGTGGCAGTTGAATGAGGGATGAGTCAGATACTATACTAAAGTAATATAATAATGATCTGGGTGTCTGTTCTTAGAATAAAAAATTCTTTTTAGATCTGTACCCCTACTGTAACATCCGCTGTATCAGCACTTCTGCTTGCCAGGGTTGTGCACCTGTTTATTTATATATCCACAAACCTTTCGCCAATGGACCATTATAGAGCTAAAATATAAATTTCAACAATGGGCTTCCATTAACCCAGTAGACCATAACATTCTCTATAGTGATGGCCTCCATTTTGTTTTTCTCTATAATTGAAATATGTTGGTGTATTTACCTGGCACCTGGCAGGTGTGTCCGCATATTTTGCAGCACTTCTTATTTTCCTTACAATCCTCATCAGCTTTACATTGCTCTTTAGTCTCCGTACATTTCTCCTTTATATCCGGGCAGACCCCTGCTTTTTCTGTGAGAAGACAGAGACGGGACATCAGTATTAATATTTGAAACAATGAAGTTGTACTTTCTACAATCCGGAGGTGCACCTATGATGGGGGGAAGATTGCAGGTGACTCTAAAAAGGTACTGAATCATTGGGTGCACTTAGTTTTACACAAAATGATCCCTTGTACATTAACAATGCAATGACAAACAAATAGAACAAAACAACTCATGCACACAATCGTACACCAGACTTCTTTCTAGTCGGCAAGCAGTACAGGTGTTTGACCCACCCCGTTCGACGGCGAGAAGGAGCACCGGCAGGATCAGGTGAAGTAAGGTCCCGCCGGAGGAAGACACTTTTCACTAGAGACCGGGTAGAGAGCCCAGTCTTTAAGTAAAAAATCAGCTCCGTCAGTGACGTCACATATGGCAATCGGAAACAAGAACTGTCACAGCGGGTGACACTGGATATTCAAGGGTGTAGAGACCCACTGAACCAACTTGCACAGTTGGCAAAGGTGCAATCCAGAGCGCAGAATATAAGGGACAGAATATAAGCGTCTGGTGTTCACCAGAGCAGCCCACAAGGGCTGATGAGCTTTGCTGCAGACAAACCCCAGGTTGCGGTTCCTGGATGCACCCGTGCCAGTTGGCAGCTGATCATATACCAAAATGTAGTGCCAGGAGTGTAGAGATAAGCGGAGTCCATGGGACGTTCTGAAGCCGGGAAGACAGAGGAGGTCCCGATATGAAGTGCAGAGGATCAAGAGGTAGGGAGAATCCATTGGACGAGCAGAGAGTCTCAAACCAAGAACTCAAGAAGTCAACAAGCAAGGAGGCTGGAGGTAAACACATGAGACCTATTGTCCGGGCACCTTCCTGGGGCTTGAGACTCTCTTAAATAGGGCAGGAGGGAGGAGCAGCTGACAAGGTAAGGAGCATCAAGTTTCCAGCAGAGGGAGCTCTGCTGCAGAGTTAAACCTCTGAGGCAATGAAGGTATTAGGAGCTAGATGCAGGCAATGCAGAAGCTGCAGACACAGATCCCCTTGCTCTGTGGAGATCTGTTACAAGAACTATGCATTCCAGGTACCAGATGTGATGTCACTAACGTCACTTCCAGTTTTCCGGATTCAAATTCCTCCTCAAGAGGTGGGGAATTTTTATCTCCACGTCAACAGGCGGGCGTCGGACTGTTTTAAAAGTCCGATCTGCCTGTTTGCCGCAGTTCGGCCATCACTGAAAGTAATAATAAGGAGGAAGCAGAGCATCTGGTGATGTCCATGAGTACAAGGCATCAGACTGTCATTGCCAGCAAAGGGTTTTCATCCAAGTGTACATGTACTTCTAATTTGGAGCTTCATTAGGGGTAGAAAAGAAGCTCAGTGATGGGTATCATACAGCTCATCATTCACAACCAGAATCCTGAGAAGGTTATGTACTGGTACCAACTGGTGGACTGGATAAAACCACCAAAAACATGGTCATAGTTCCTCTACTGCAAAGAACTATCCTTCCTGTATTTTATATAACCAATAAATAAATAACTTGTTAGAATTCTTCATTGCAGGCATGATATTACCGAGATATCAATTTGTATATGTTACTACATCCCTAAATTACTATTTTGTTTAAATACAAAAGTGTATCTACATAAATGTGACCCATTCTCAGCCTCTGTTGTACCTTAACAGGGCTCAAGAACTCTTATGTACACTAGAGGGAAAATCCCCATCAGCTAATATTGAAGCTAATCACTGTTCCTGTCATGATGTCCAATGGAATAGGAAAAGAGGGAGCAGAGCCATCATGTACCCCATTTTTAAAGCAGATTTCAGTGGAGTCGGGTCTTCTGCTCCTGCCATCATAGGGACATCATACATTCAGTAGAATGGGAGGTTATCTGGTTGTGGGATAGGTAATCTTCCCCTATATTAATCACATCAACCAGATTGTAAATTTGATTTTCAATTTATATAATTGGATTTTGACATGTCAACACAGATTAAGCAGGTGAACGTTTGATGCAAATTATTCCTAACCTAATCCAATCCCCCCTCCCCCCACATTAAAAATACATTTTATCCACTTGCCACATGCCCACCGACCTTCCGAGCAACTTTTTTTGACAATCCAACATTGATGAGCTTTCAAACTAACTTGAAATTGGGCAAATTGTCTCGAAACAGATGTTTTCAAATACATAATATAATGTGGAAAGTGATGAACAAAAGTTGAGTTACCATAAGACTTAAAAATCTCTAATGTTTAACACTTTTCGACAAAGTAAAAACATATATATATATATGTAACTGGCCAGTAAGAATGTTTAGCGGACAAAAAACATAAATTTCATAAATAAAAAAAATTAAAAAAAATCTGTGGCAACATGTCTGATTATCTCTCCATCAACCAACCACTTACCTGCAGCCACTGCTTGGAGCAGGACCATCCCCAGGAGAAGGGCCCCAACTATGGAAGGTCTCATGTCTGCTTCTTGGAGTCAATATCTGGGTTCTGTCATCCCTGGAATTTATATTAGAATCTCTAAGGTGGGGAAAGTGGGTGGACCAAAAATGGAACTGGTTTGATACTGGTTTCAACCATAGATTATCCATTATTACATCATTTTAATTGCTTCTTAGTCATGGTAGATGGGCAGACTCCTCATTATCTTTTTGCTTAATTGTTGTCTTCCTCTGTCTTTCTCCTCCCATAATTGGTCACTTATGGAGATTCTATTTGCACACATAATTTATTGAATTCATGGCCATTAATTGAGTACTGAAGATTCTGTCAGCAGTGAAAGTTTGTTTTCCGTGTGGTGGCCTTTTGGGCAATGGAAAACTTATACAAGCAAAAGGTTGGATTAAATCAAGGTCAATCTTTAGAATTATTTTCAATACTCAGCACGAGGATGGGTTGAGCCTGCTATCAAATTTTTATAGCAGTTTTGATTTACATTTTTATTTGTCCCTGTGGCCATTTTTTCTTAAGCAGAAACAAATCCAACATTTGCATAGAGTTGTTATAAGACTTGGTGATATGGAGTTTCAAAAGGGAATGGGTTGCCAAGTTATATTAGAAAGACCATAGTTTCCATCTTAGAACCACTTTTATCCACTTTCTTTCCACAAGAATTCACTCCAGCTTCGGCTGTACCTTCCTTGCTCTGGACCAGTGGTGGGCAACTGAGTTAATATGGAGGGCAAGAAGTGCGGCCCTCTGCATCACTAAAGGGCCGCACATAACATTTTCAATCTATACTGACTTGTAGAAGCATTATTTAATGTGTAAATGACAGCAGGCAGAGCTAGAAGACATTCGTTTTCATTTTTAAATAGCAAATCTTATTTTAAATGATACTTCAAGCATTGGGTAACACTGTAATAGGGTAATACACATTTTGATTCAGAGGTTATGTGATGTAATATGAGTTCTTGTACCCTATGCATGAACAGTTAGGTTTCCGGGGCCGCAAGTGGAGAACGGAGGGGAGCCACTGAAGAACGCCCAAGGGGTCGCATTTGGCCCCTGGGTCTCAGCTTGGACACCTAGGCTCTGGACTGATGTGACTAAGCATGAACAGAACAACAGGGATAATTATTATCTGAAAGTCACATAATAGAAAACAATAAAAACAATTTATGAAATGCCTCTCATTATAATCTCACCTTTCAATCTGTCCTTAATAAATTGGCCCCTAACCACCCTCACCTCTCTCTGCCCCAACTCACCCCTGTCCCTGGCATGGTAAGCACACTAGCTGCCTCCACTATGTTCACAAGGCAGAGCACAAGTGGAGAAAGTCCGGTCAGAGCAACAACTTTCTCATCTACAAGGCATAACTCCATGAATTCAATGCTGCCCTAACTGTTACCGAGCAAAACATCTTCTCCTCACTCATATTTTCCCATCATCAACCCCTCACTGCCTCTTCTCCACCCTCAATCCTACACCCCCTCCTCCCACTGCCACCTTCTCTGCCCAGGACCTGGCCACATTTTTCAAGATTAAAGCCATCCAAATTGATATTTCTGCCAACCGCACTACCCCCAGTCCTCCACTCTCATCATCCTATTACTATTCCCTCAACCCCACTGCTCCAATCCCATCCTCCTCCAACTCTTTCCTCACCCCCACTCCGCCAATCTCATCATCCTGTAACTCTTCCCTTAACCCCACTCTGCCAATCCCATCATCCTGTAACTCTTCCCTCACCCCCACTACTCCAATCCCATCCTCCTGTAACTCTTCCCTCAACCCCACTCTGCCAATCCCATCATCCTGTAACTCTTCCCTCAACCCCACTCCTCCAATCCCATCCTCCTCCAACTCTTTCCTCACCCCCACTCCGCCAATCCCATCATTCTTTTATGCTTCCCTCACCCCCATTCCTTAAATCCCATCATTCTGTAACTCTTCCCTCACTTCATTTTCTACTTAAGACCCATCCTACCACCTTTGCCCCTGCACTGACTGAACTATTCAACCACTCCCTCTCCTCTGGTATTTTTCCATCCCATCCCTCAAAAATGCCACAGCCCTTCCCATACTGAAGAAGCCATAACTTGACCCCTCTCTTCCCTCTAGCTAGCGATCAATCTCTCTTCTTACTTTTGCTTCTTAACTACTTGAGCGACTTGTTAACAAAAGACTCTCAAACCTCTCCAATCACTAGTTGCCAATGACCTGCTCACTGCCAAGGCCCAAGGCTACTTTTCTTTGCATCTTCTGCTGGCTCTCTCCTCTGCCTTTGACACTGTAGATCTCCCTCTTCTTCTACAGACCTTGCGCTCTGGTATTCTTGACTCATGCTTTCCTGGTTCTCCTCCTACCTGATTGACCACTCTTTCCAAACTTCTTTCAATGGCTTTTCTTCTTCTTACTCCCCTCTCCCCGTTGGCTTTTCACAAGGCGCAAGGTCTATTCTTCCTCTACAGCTCCTCCCTTGGAAAACTCATCTCATCCTTTGGTCTGAAATACCATTAATATCATACATATAGGGGGAGGGAATCTGCATATTAATGAGGCTCTGTCATGCACACATTGCCTGGTATAGCCTCTGTACAGGAGTTCTCTTGCGTGTGCTCCTGTGTTTTCTTTACCTGTCTGTCTGCAAGTCTTTGTTGGCAACAATGATTTTTGGATGCTGTGTGAACGGAGTTTGGATTGTTCCTGACCACAGCTCCTGCCTCATCTATCTGAACCATATGACCTTTGGCTTTTTTATTGGATTACCCAATAAAGCCGATGTTGGTAGTGACTGTATACCCATCCACATTGCTATTAATTCTACATATATATTTTTGGGATTTTGAGTATACATCCACTTTAATTACTTCAGTTAGCTAATTTCACTTGAAACTTTACTTGAAACTTTCTGTATTCACACGGTACACTTCTCTGCTATTGCTAAAATTAATCTTGTCATTTTGTAAAGTTTTCGCGAGGTCGTTAATCATACCAATAGATTTGCCTTGGAGGTCAGGAGTATGTTTTCTTTTCTTCTTTTTATTTTTTTTCTAGCCATTTCCTTATTTTTTTAGATTTTTTAAAATGTATACTTTATGGTTGCATCCCTTCTTCACACGACTCCTCTTTTATATAATTTAACAATTATTCTGACCATTCACAGTCCTGGTGTTGGTGTCAAATGTCCAGGCTCTGCTATGTCAATTAGGACGGAACACAACCGGGAACTTAAGGACCCTATACATGTCTAGATTTTTCATCCAATCAACTTAATTCAATCAATTTTTTTTGTTGAAAACAATTAAAATTGGGAAAAATGATTGGACATGCTGGTAAATTTTAATTGGTTGTATTGAAATTGATTACACTTTCTGATCCCAAAAATGTTGATCAAATATCTTAAAAAAAAGTTGATAAAATTATTATTTTGAGTTCCTCAAAAAAATAAGAAAGAAAGTAAAGGTTCAGCCAGTCAAATGTATTTAATTTTTGGATAGATGGGCATTAACATTTCAGGTTGTCCAAATTCTTTATGAGCTGTTCAATTGTCCAGAAGCTTGAGACACATTAATATATTATACATAAAAACACAGACACGATATGAGACTGAAATAAGCTTTATTAGTCGTATTGTTAGCTATAGGATCGTCCCCATTTGATCATCAAAGATTCAGCCTACAGTCCTGTAATATGTTCCGCAGCATTGGGAGCTCATTCTGTTGCTGTAATGGAGAAAAAGCAATTATATACCAATTAGCATAAGTCATTTTAATGGAGGAGCATTGGTTTCCCAGCCCACATCGCCAGCGCCATCGATGACGCGGGCGATGTGTAGAGGGGAGAAGGGGGGGGGGGAAATGTTTACTGTGTACTCTCCCTGCCAAGAAACCCTCTGACACGCGCCCAGGTCATTTAAAGCCCAACTGGTTGATGCTTGACAAAGGGCTGCAGCCCAAAACACGTCCCATTGATCGGACTGAACCCTTCAGCATCTGTAACCAGGAAGTGATATCATCTAAAACCAGGAAGTGACGCCATCCTGGTATCCACACAGCTGAAAACACATGGCCTTGATGGAGATCAGTTCTTGCTACTCCTTCACTCTACCTCCTTTATTGTGAGTATATTATCTTTTATTTAGTAATTAACAGTACTTTACTTTGTTGCAGTAATGTGCACCTTAAGTCCTTGTTCCCATTTGTCTGTTACAGGAGAGCCACACTCTCCCATCATATTGGAAGCTGCACACCACCACGCAACTTCATCACCCACCCCTCATACTGACCGATTTATACTCTGTGATCTTTGTACAATTCCATACACCTACTGAGTGCGCTTCTGGCCATGGACATCACTACTGTCTAACCGCTGCTGACAGTTGTGCAAAACTAGTTAAAAACTTTTTTAGCCAAAAATTCCCTTTACGTATTTCACTTAGCTTTATCTGTAGTGTTTTACTCAACTGCACATTCTGTGTTTATTTCTAGAATAAGTTTTGCCTTAAGGAGTTATTACCCATCTGGGGTGTTAAAACGGTATTATATGTGAATGTATGTATGTATTAACACATCTCCCTGTGCGGGTGAATACCACCTCACAGCTCCAATAATGCTACTGTAATAACAATTTACCTCCATGAGGTTCAGACCGCATGCTGATTAACAGCCTATGTGGATTGGAGCTATACCCCTGAGTATATATTTCCAGTGAGATCATGTACACAGTCACTCTGAATTGAGAAAGCCAGTCGGATGACTAGTGAAACGTCTTCAAGAAATAATATATTCATAGACATATCGTCACTCAGATTTGCTTATTCTATTTGCTACCAAACCAGATAAATAAAGACGATATGAAGTTCTACTTACGTCGGGGGTCATCACATTGCCAGGTACAGGCAACATTGCAGCACTTCTGCTTCCCTTTACATACCCAGTCATTTGCACAAACCCTTTTTTCAGGATTGCATATGCTGAACGTTGGATAATATTTACACTGTCCAGGTTTTTCTGCACACAAAGATTATTTTTAATGTTTTCTCCTTCAAGTATAATAATACATTGTTATATAGATCTGTTCTTCATGATATGATCACTCTATTGAATTGTATGGATGATTCAATACTATTTTAGATCCACAGCAAGGAAGAAATAACAATGATGATGTGCTATCAACTTTCATAGTTCTGCTTGCCAGAGTTGTGCGCCTGTTAATATTTATATATCCACAAACTATTCGTCAATGGACTGAAATATAAATGTCAACAATGGGCTTCCAGTTAGACCTTCCATTTACTCAGTAAACCATAACATTCTCTATAGTGATGACCTCCATTTTGGTTTTCTCTATAATTGAAATATGTTGGTGTATTTACCTGGCACCTGGCAGGTGTGTCCGCATAGTTCACAGCACTTCTTATATTCCTTACAATCCTCATCAGTTTTACATTGCTCTTTAGTCTCTGTACATTTCTCCTTTATATCCGGGCAGACCCCAGAGGAGATGTCTGTGATGGGGGGAAGGTTACAGGTGGTTTTACAAAGTATTGAATCATTGGGTGCACTTAGATTTTCCCACAAAAAAAGAGAGAACAAAATATATACTGTATTTTTCGGACCATAAGACGCACTTTTTACCCTCAAAATCAGGGGGAAAAGTGCCTGCGGCTTATGGTCTGAATGCAAGCTCCTTGGCTTCCCGCCAGCTCTCCCGGTAAGGAGATTAGCCGGGGAGCTGGCGGAGCTGTCAGAGGAGAGATGCCGGCCGGCGTTCTGAGATATTTTGCAGTAAACCGATGTCCAGCTCTCCCATCTGAACTGTATCATTGCAAATCCATGGGATACCGCAACAGCAATATCCGGTGTGGCAGGACTTAGTCATGTTTGAATCTACTGACATTTATATATCATCACATACCATCAGCATTTACAGACTGTCAGTTCCAAATTATAGGGGATATAGAGTTAATAGAAATATCAAGTAATAGCATATATTGCTGGCAGCGCTGGAACTATGGATGGGTCATGGTGGGCCAGACCCGACCAGTCATGTTGGCATGTCTGCTTGATTGGGGCCCCTATCGACACCAGCTTCACCTATGAGATGTAGTGTTGAGCTAGAATATTCCAATTGCGAATATATTCGACAAATATCGGCCTTTTCTAAATATTCACAAATTATGCGAATATGGCAGCGGATGTTCTCAATGTCGAATATTCGCCATATCGTGCATTGGAAAGCTTATGGCCATGCATTGCGATTTTATATTTGCAAATGCGAAAATAAATACCACATGCGACCATTCATTTTGAAGGTAATCCCAATGCGATTATAATATATTTTCCCAATTCATGTCCATACACTTGAATATATAAGTTATAGAAAACCCACCATATCTGCCAACATCCCAATTTAACTATGTAGTAAGGGAAAACTAAACGTTTTCAGTGATCTTCCCTAGGGAGCAAGGGGACTTTTAAGGCAGTGATATCAGGAAATTATAGATTTAAAGAATTACAGATTATATGTATTTATTCACAGTGAAATCGTGAAGTCAAATACAAAAATTTGCAAATTATCAAATACAAAGCCAAGATACGGTGTATACATGTAATTCCAAGCATGGTTAAAATTTACAATTGTTTACAAAACATTGCACTAGCCCGACGCTTGCGTATCGCGGGTATCCACTTCTTCAGGGGTCTTTGTGCGCACTGTACAGTCTGATGCTCGGTATGATCTGTTACTCTTATTTGGATATCTGATCTTTTATGTCTCTCTCTCTCTCTCTCTCTCTTTTATGTCTCTGCTATGAAACCTGCTTGGACTTGACTATTCTTCTGCCTGCCATTTCTGGATATGTTATTTGGGCTCTGACCCCTGTTATGGATCTGACTACATTCCTGTCTCATTCTATACAGGTACAGATATCCAAGAGCGCAACCCAGTGGCAGTTTTAGATAGTGACAATATGGGCAGCATCATGCTAAGGGGGGGCAGCATCAGAATTTTTTCGGGTGTTCAGATGCCTCCCCCCAGTGCGGCCGCCCAAGGAGATAGAAGCTCAGCAAGAGTGGTGGTAAGTCATAAGTCCGTATGTGTGTGATGTACAAGCACACCCCAAGAGCTTTCCGGCAGTGATGCTCCCCCGGAAGACCAATCTGCCTAGAATAGGCCCTAGTGCAGCCCAATGCTTTCTATACCCTGAATGGTCAGCACCAGAATGGTTATTCTGCTACCCGCCAATACTATTGGCATGTATCAACATCTACTTAAACATCCAACCCGGCTACCTAAGTGCCTTGTATAGTACAGTTTGGTTGCAGTTGATGGAGAGATGAGTCAGATAGGCACACGTAAAGTAATATAATCATGATTTGGGTGTCTGTTCTTGGAATATAAACAATATAAACGTAGAACTCAATCTATACTATGAGAAAGCATGGCCCCACTATTTAGATCTGTACCCCTACTGTAACATCCACTGTATCAGCACTTCTGCTTGCCAGGGTTGTGCACCTGTTGATATTTATACATCCACAAACCATTCATCAATGGACTGAAATATAAATTTCAACAATGGGCTTCCAGTTAGACCTTCCATTTTCTCAGTAAACCTTAACTTTCTCTATAGTGATGACCTCCATTTTGGTTTTCTCTATAATTGAAGTATGTTGGTTTATTTACCTGGCACCTGGCAGGTGTGTCCACATATTTCGCAGCACTTCTTATTTTCCTTACAATCCTCATCAGCTTTACATTGCTCTTTAGTCTCCGTACATTTCTCCTTTATATCCGGGCAGACCCCAGAGGTGATGTCTGTGATGGGGGGAAGGTTACAGGTGGTTTTACAAAGTATTGAATCATTGGGTGCACTTAGATTTTCCCACAAAAAAGATCAGAGAACAAAATATATACCGTATTTTCCAGACCATAAGACGCACTTTTTCACCCTCAAAATCAGGGGGAAAAAGTGCCTGCAGCTTATGGTCTGAATGCAAGCTCCTTGGCTTGCCGCCAGCTCTCCCGGTAAGGAGATTAGCCAGGGAGCTGGAGGAGCTGTGAGAGGAGAGATACCGGCCGGTGCTCTGAGATATTTTGCAGAACACCAGTGTCCAGCTCTCCCATCTGAATTGTATGATTGCCTATGCCAACAGAGCCCTGCTGGCATAAGCAATGATGAGAGAGAGATAGATGAACAGACATCTATCCCTCACTCGTGTCTCTGGGAACTGCAATCACTGCAGCTTCCACGGACACAGGCTCAGAGGAGAGACTATGCAGCTGTCTGCCCCCCTCCTCCCGATCAGTGTGGAGGTGATGTAATGTGCTGTGAGTGTACTACTGCTAGTGACATCTACTGGTTGAATTTGATATTGCATTAATTTAATTCATTGCATTAACCCAATTGATGTGAAAATAAAAAAACTTCTGGTTTTCCTGCTCTAAAAACTGGGTGCGTCTTATGGTCCGAAAAATACGGTAACCAAAAATGGAATTTGCACAGAATGACCCCTTGTACATAAACAATGCAAACAAATAGAACACATTTCAAACAAAACAACTTAGATGCAGTTGAACTGCACACAATCGTACACCAGACTTCGTAGAAAAGTGAGGAACTGAAGACTTTTGTTACACAATCACTTTATTTCAAAGGCTCAAAACTCATTGAACAATTGACTCAATTAAGCAGATAAATGCCTGGAGTTGATTTGAGGGGGTGCTTGGAAGACATACCTGTGAAGAAACAACATGTGGTCACATCTGCTTACAATGGAAGTGAAACAAGCAATCCTTACGCTGCAAAAATAGAAAAAACCCATTTGGTACAATATTAGGAGTGGCAATATCTACAGTTTGGGGCCTCCTACAAAAAAGGAAAGCTCTGGTGAACTGGCTCTACTCTGTACTCATTTCTGAAATAAAATACATTTTGTGAAAAAAAGTTAAAACAATTTAAAAATTCATTTTAAATGTTTAACACTTTTGGGCAAAATAAAAGCATAGCCATGTAACTGACCAGTAAGAATGTTTAGTGAACAAAAACATAATTTTCAGAAATAAAAAAAACAAAAACAAACAAAAGGAACATGTCTGATCATCTCTTCATCGCCCAATCACTTACCTGCAGCCACTGCTTGAAGCAGGACCGTCCCCAGAAGAAGAGTCACAGCTATGGAAGGTCTCATGTCTTCTCCTTGGAGTCAATATTTGAGTTCTGTCTTCATCTCTGGAATTTATATCAGAATCTCTGAGGTGTGGAAGGTGGGTGGACCAAAAATGAAACTGGTTTAAACCATAGAACATTCATTCTTACACAATGTTTATTGTTTCTAAGTCATGGCACATGCATCAACGGTTCATAACATGTTTATTATCTTATTGCCTAATCTCTATCTTCCCTTTCTAAACCCATAATTGGACGATTTGTTGGGTACATTGGGTGGAGAGTCTATTTCCACACACATCATTTATTGAATTCATGGCCATTAACCTCCAGATTTCTGTACCAAAAGCGCACCATAGACTCTAATGGAATTTTTTTTGTGTTTTAGGCTTGTAACTTCCAAAAATCTGTCCGCACAAGGGTCTAATAGACATCCTGACTATAATAATGTTTGAAACACGCAATTATTATAAAAAAAAGTACATTAAAAAAATTATGAAATGTATCATTTGAATGATAAAATCTCTTGAATACTTATTTGGTATGAAAGATTTCAAAACAGTATTTATGTTTGTTTATAATACAATTTTTATTTTGTTTTTGTTTTGAATTGTATTGGATACAGTTATCACTGTATTCAATAAAATGGCATTTGGCAACCCTCTGAAAGGGTTAACTTCAAAGATCACATCTGGAATGACAATGGGGGTGATATTCCAGGTGTGCTCTTTGAAGATATCACAATTTGTATATGAATATCCCAATTTGCACATGAATTCCCCGTGGCCGCAGGACATTCATATGCAAATTAGGCTGGTAGAGAGGTGACACAGCCGGCTTGCTTCAGATCCCCGGACAGCACAGAGCAGAATGTGCAGATGCGAGGATCCGAGCTTAGCTGGACGGCTCTATCTCGTCAACTGCAATACTGCATAAGCAAGTGCAGGACGAGATGGTGCTGTCAGAAGCGCTAGGGGGGTTAATTGAGCACCAGGATGGTGTGACTCTCCTCTCAAAGATTCTTTATACCGGAGTTTTAACTCTGAACTACTGAGTCTGTAAGTCTGTTTTCAGGTTGGTGACCTTTTTGGCCAAATTCATTATAATTAGAATCCCAATCAAAAAACGGAGCATATATGCCAACCATAAGTCCGTGCCATCATACCCCAAGTATTATAATTAGAGTCTTGACGATTTTCAAGATACGTTACCACCAGGGTGACCTTAAATCAGGGACAACCTTCCAAACTATTTCTTTAGCATTAAAACATTTAGCATTAAGGCCTTCTATCAGGTTTTAATAGCAAGTTTTGATTCAAATTTGTATTTGTCTCAGTGGTCATTGTTTACAAAGCAGAAGTAATGGGAAATGTATGTATGTTTACATACAATGGTTGCAAAACTTGGTGATTATAAACTTCAATGCTGATGGGTTGGGTAGTGATGGCCGAAAAGTTTGCCCGCCTAGCCTTGGTCAGAGGAAATAACTCACTGACGGGTAACAAGCGTTGGGGGTTAATATGTGGATACACTGGTGTTAAATTTGTGGTAAAAGAGCTTCACAATATTCAATTGTATCACCATACACCCTTGTATCATGTTGAAAACATGTGTGTTAAGTTTCTATGAAATTATTGTGCTATGAAATTTTATGATATTGTATAGTAAAACTGGTCCTACTTTTTTATTAAAGATCTTTTAAAAGTGACTTTTGATGCTTGCTTAGTTGAGTGCCTTGAAAGCCCTAATAGACCCATCTTTGGGTTTGGTTAGGGATTCGTATTTGATTACATTAACACTCTGTTTTGCAATGAAAATGATGTGACATATACTTTTATCTCCTACTATATGTAAATAGGTGCTCATGGGTAAGTTGTTAGTGTCAGATTGTAAAATGTGTCTCTCCATAGGCTGGTCAGTGGGTTCTGAGAATTGGAACTGCTAGTGTATAGGTACATGTACAAGGTAAAGGTTCAGTCCTGCATGCTCTGCTTTTGAATACTCTAAATTGTGAGATTTGCCCATGGCTCAAAGGACTCGTCACACTTTTAAAGATTGACCTCCATTATATCAGAGGAGAGTCATAATGCTGAGATGGGTATATTGTACACAAATGTACCTAAAAACCCTCCAATCATTGGTCGAGTAATGGAAGACAATGACATTTTATAATTTTTATAATTCCTATCTACAATTACTATTTGCTACTGCTTTAAACTGACCGCCCTCCATTCCCCACATTTAACTTTGATACAGATGTTGGTCCTCTGATTTGATTGTTCCCGAAATACCCCTGATGAAGTTTTGGAAACGAAACGTGCGTTGGGTGGGGAACAACTTCGTCAATCTACAGAGCCTCTTTGACCTTGATTTATGATTCACTGATTATTGTATGTGTAAATCTGTAACCGGTTATTGTTTTGTATGCTGTTTTCAGGGCCTCAGCCCACCTGTTATCATGAAATTGTTATCATTGATTGATATTACCTTTTATCTTTTCTATCTCCCTGAGCCGTTAAAGTCCCTTAGCCCCTGATTCTTTCAGGGGGAATTCTCTGGCACTTGGGTTGATTGGACTCTGACAACCACCCAGAGCTAAGCTTCTTTATACCATGACAAAGCAATAAAATGTAAAAGAGTTCAAGTATATCCTGAGACTAGTGATGTCGCGAACCCGGATTT